>PVJI01009673.1:0-64146 GCA_004026765.1 Micronycteris hirsuta | reverse complement strand
GTTGCCCTGAAGGTTGTGCCTTTGATTGGATCTATTGGCTGGTGTTTGGCAGAGAACCCACAGCCCCTTGGATCAGGTTAACCCATGAAGGGTTAATACTGACCCCCTTGCCACTGTTGGTCCCAAGGACCCAGGCATTCCGGGCGGCTCGGTGAGTGTGGAGACAGACACACACATACAGCGTGACTCCACATAGTCTTCCAGCCAGACCAGGGTGGCAGGGGGAGGAGCTAATGCCAGAGGCAGCTAAGGAAAGAGGGACACCTGAGTTTCCTCCCAAGCTCTGCCTCCACTCCCGACCCCCCACCGTAGAGGAGACAATCGCCAACTCACCTCCCAAAACTTTGTATCCGGGACGTGCTTTGAAACATCTAGTCTGGAGACGACTTCCCAGGCATCAGGACCCGGGAGGCAGGAAGGTGCCTCCTGAGACCATGACCGCCAGCTCTCAGAGAACATGCCAGTGTGATTGCCCAGACCTTCCATGAGCTTTCTCCCTTTTCTGCAAGAAGCTTCCAACAAGGAGAGAAGAGGGACGCTCCCCTACCTCCCAGCGCACACACACCATCCTCCAGAGAGGGAGCAGCCTTCCCCAGACCACCTGGCCAGCTGAGTGCCACCTAAAGAAGAAGACTCTGCCCAGGGTGGGTGGGGAGGACACAGCCCAAGGGGATTTGGGTCAGATTTGAAGAAGGACTTGCTGAGTGGGGAGGATGGGTTGCCCTCCCCTAGAGGGTGACAGATGTGCATGGACGCAGGCCACATCCATCAGGAGGCCTAACGCACAGGCACGCACGCTGGTACAGCTGTTCCGTGTGCAAGGGCCTGTGCTACAGAGCGTGCTCCCACGCACACAGAGGTGCCCGTGAGGGTGTGAGCTCAGAGGCTGCCCGGATGCCTCTGATGGACGAACGCACCAAGTTGGAGTGCGGCCTTGCGGTGGGCAGGTGCTCTGCCGCCCTTGACCCTGGGGCCGCTCTGTGTTCACGGTGGGGAATGGGGCAAAAGCAAGTCAAGGAACTGATTATTCTATGACTATTTGTTAGTTAAGTCCCATTTATATTGAAAGTGTTTCAATGCTTAGAAAAGTCTGGAAAGAAGCACACCAACGTTGACCACAGTGACCGGATGGAGGGATGGGCTTCTGGGGTACTTTGTGTTCCACAGACTTCTGTGTTGTTCACAGAAATTCCGTACTATGAGCATGTAGCACTTTGGTGATTTCTAAACTCAGGAGGAGAGAGGGAAGGTGCCCCAAAGAGAGGGCTGCCCCTCCCCACACTGAGCTCCCATCAGCCTCCGCTCTGCCAAATATTCACAGAGCACCTGCTCCAGCCCAGCAGGGCAGTCAGAGAGGAGACTGCTGTCTGCCCCAGGGCTCTGGTGCAGTGGGAGACACCACGCCTCAGCCGTCCCTGTGCCGCGCCACAGGCCCAACTCAGGCCGCCACACACAGCCTATGGAGGGGAGACTGGACCAGTGACTCAGTGGAGTGTGCAGAGTGGGGAGAGACTTCACAGAGCATTGGGAATCCACAGTGAAGAAGGCCTGGCCCTGGTGGGCAGCTCAATTGGTTAGAGAAGGGTCGTTCCAATTCTCCAAGGTTGCAGGTTCGATCCCCAGTCAAGGCACACGTGAGAAGCAACCGATGAATGCATAAATAAGTGAAACAACACATCAATGTTTTTCTCTCCCTTCTCTCTCTCAAATCAATCAATCAATAAAAGAAGGCCTGGAAATAGCCCAGCTGGGGTACAGCATCCACACATATGTGCTCACGCACATGCAAACCTAAAGCCTCTCAACTCAGCAAACTCATGCTGACACCCTCACACCAGGCAGCGCATGCTCAGTCCCACTCTCAACGCTGCTGCCCCCCCAAGCCCTGCTCAGACAATGCTAGGAATGGTTTGAGGGAGGGAGCAGGAGGTCCAGGGGGGAGGAAGGAGCCCCCCCCATGATGCAGCTCCCTGCAGACCAGACCTTCCCTCAGGCTCCCGCCCTCCACTTCCTTCCAAGGCCTGTGAGGACAAGACCTCCTTCTCCTTCCCTTCCTCCCTCACAGGGCTCCAGGAGAGGGGCTGGGCAGGACCCTGAGTGACAGGAGAGAGCAGAGATCCTGATGCTGAGCACAGCAGGGGAGGGGACCTCACCCGGCACTGTCCTTAACTGTTCCAAATGTCCTGAAGATTTTCCTGGCACACCCGTGGACAGGAAGCTTAACAAATATAAGAGGAGGGCCAAGAGGAGCCTCGTCCAAGGTCTCACAGTGAGACTGCAGCGGAGGCCAGACTGGAAGCCCACTCAGGGTTCCATCCCCTACAGCAGGCCCTCCTGTCCCTGTCTCCCCTCCGTGGGACCGCGAGACCAGAACAGGCCGGAGTATCCACTCCCCACACCCAGGCACTGGAGGTGACTCCCGCTCCACAAGCCCATTCTTGCCTTCCCAAGGCTTTGTCAGGATCCCTCCCGCTGTGGGCTACCTGCAGTGAGCCACTTGGCCTCTCTGTGCCTCAGTTTTCCCATGTGCAAATGGGCGTCAACAATACTAATAACTAAGATCGGGTGAGATGACGTTTGTGAAAATCTTCAGTGTTAGTGGCTGCTTCTCTTTTTTAAATGAAGATGGCCGCTTTGGGGGGGCAGGAGGAGGGTTCAAGTGAAGGTGAGTACCTGCCAGGTGGGAGGGCCCTCCAGGGGAGGCACCAACCGCAGCTGTCGGGCAGCACCCAGAGGCATGAGCGGGAACTGCACGCCACCCCCAGGCTGCCTCACTCCTTGGGAGCCGAGAGGAGGGACCCGCGCCCTGCCCCGTCCACACTGGCTAGCTCTCCGGTGCCCTGCAGGACTCTGGGGGCCGGACAGGCCGAGGAGGTGCAGAGAGAGGCGGACACTGGGTCTCCCACCTGCTGGCGGCTCCAGCTCTCCAGGGGCATCTGGACCTGGGCTGCCACAGGGGGGACTCCAGGGAAGGCGGTGGGAAAGGAAGGACATTCCAGGAAGGAGCTAGGTCCAGGCTGAGAGGTGGGTGTTGGGGAGGAGGCCAAGGGCAAGTGTAGACAGGAGTGTCCACAGAGAGGCCAGATGAGAGCTGGAGACGGCCTGGCTGTTCAGGGGGAGATGGAGCCCAGCGGCCGGGGAGGCCGTTTTGGCCAGCGCCCTGCCTCGAAGCCCTTCCAAAATAGGATGAGTTATTGTCGGTGGTGGCTTTTCTTTTCTGCAAAAATACACCTGAAACAGAGTTCCGGCTTCTTCCCTTCCCTCCACACTAAGTCAGGCTTCCCCAGGTCCAGCCCTTCTTGGGAAGATCCTTCTGGAACGTGACCTCAGATGTCCCCCTCCCTTCTGCCTGGGCTGGGGGCAGGGAAACCGCTGCTTTAGTCACGCCAGATAATCACCTCTGGTCACTCACTGTCTGGCCTCTTCCTCCAAGTACCTCCAAGTATCTCTTAGACATTATCTCACCATGCAGGCTCGGTGGGTGGGGCGGGGGGGGGAAGGGGGAAAAGTAGGGAGGTAGCATTTAGGAAGGGAGAAACTGAGGCCAGAAAGGATCAACACGCCTACCTATCCCACTTCCCCACATAGTCTGGGAAGGCGACACTGTCACAATCAGAGGTAGGATGGAGGGCAGACGGCAGAAAGAACTTCCAGGAGGAGAGCTGTAAAAATGCGAATTTGAAAGGGACCTTTGGAGGAATCACCAGAGTCCAAAGAGGGCCAGAATCAGTGTTAAGAGCTTTACAGAACTTAGCCCTGGCTGGTGTAGCTCAGTGGATTGAGCGCGGGCTGGGAACCAGACGGTCCCGGTTCGATCCCCAGTCAGGGCACATGCCTGGGTTGCTGGCCGGGTCCCCTATGAGGGCCATGTGAGAGGCAACCATACATTGCTGTTTCTCTCCCTCTCTGTCTCCCTCCCTTCTCCTCTCTCTAAAAATAAATAAATAAAATCTTTAAAAAAAAAAGAGCTTTACAGAACTTATCACATCCTTTCCCCCAATGATAGTGATACTATAATTATTATCCTCATTTTACCAATGGGGAAACTGAGGCAGCCATTCATCCAAGACTGTACAGTAAGCAAGTGGAGATACTAGGATTCAGGGAGTCAGACTCCAGAGGCAGCCTCCCGGTGAAACAACGGAGCAACGGTCTGGAGGCAGGAGCCTGGGAGCACTCCTGAAGGGCCGAAGTTTCCACGCAGGTTGTTGGTACAACTCGCCAGCGGCTGGACGGTGCCCCTCTCCCAGTCCCCACTGCAGGACCCGGGCCTGAGCGCGTCACTGTCAGCCTTTCTCACATGACCTGAGAAATCTGCCTAGAAGAGGAAGATGAACCAGAAGACCAGCCATATTCCTTTTCCTGCATGTATATGAGCCTCAAATCTTGTTTGTATATGAGCCTCAAATCTTGTTTGTGCTCTTTTTTTTTTAAGATTTTGTTTTTATTTTTTAGAGAGAGGGAAAGGGAGGGAGAAAGAGAGGGAGATAAACATCGATGTGTGAGAAAAACATCGATCTGCTGCCTCTCTCAGGTCTCCAGCTGGGGACCTGACCTGAAACCCAGGCAGGTATCCTGACTGGGAATTGAACCGGTGACCTTTCGGCAGGCTGGCACTCCATCCACTGAACCACACCAGCCAGGGCTGTTGTGCTAACTTTTGAGCCTCCTTCTTCCCTCTCCTGTCCACTGCCTGTCCAGCCCCTATACTGTCCAGTGCCACCCCAGCAGGGTGACCCTCCAAAGCCTGGAGCAGTAGGGTCATCCCCTAACTCCACATGCTCCAGGCCCCCTCCAGCACGTTTAATGTCATATACCCCTATGACCCGGGAAGTTCCTCCTGGAGTCTGATCTAAATCCTTTCCCTAGCAGCAAGACCAGGTTCTACCTGGAGTGAGAGAGGCAACCTTGGTCCGTGCCTTCAGTTGAAGTGGGGAGGAATGGTCTAAAGACTTTCTTGGACACAGGACCTGGTGGGACCCCTGAGGTCACATGGCCAACCAACCCATCTCAGGTAGGATGGGGAGGCAGGTGCCCCGTACTCAGCCTGGCCTCACCTGTCTCTCCACTTGGTCCCTCATTAAAATAGCAAATGGGGAGGCAGCAAAGGGCTGCTTATCTGATGGGAGCCCCACTCAGGCCCCCTCCCCCGGAAGAGCCTCATTACCAGAGCCCCAGCCCCTGGCTCTGTGGCTACCTGTTGACTGTCATAAGAACAACACGACTCAGCAAGACTTCAAAGGGAGCCTCCTGGTGGTGTGTGCACAGGAGGGAGGGAGAGAGGGTAGGAGGGAAAGAGAGTGAGTAAACAGAGAACAGAGATGGGCAAGGGCAGGGGATGGCTCTGGGCCCCGGGCCCTCTGTAGGCAGGAGCAGAGCACTGAGACCCTCCGGAGCCCGCAGTTTATGCAAAGACACAGCGCTGCCATGGGGGCCCCTAGTCCGATGGAGGAGGCAGCCTCCTCCTCTCTCGGACATGCTCACATACACACACACACCTAGACACATAGACTTGAATGTGGAGACCGACTCCTGCAGCCCTGGGCTGCCTCCATCTGGCTGGCTGCAGGCTGAGAAGCAGCCTCTAGACTCTCTCAGACTCTGTGATCCTCACCTGAACTCGCAGCAGAGTCTGAGGACTCACCACGTGACTGGTCCCCTAGATTCCCACCCGGGTCAATTCCCACACCCTCAGAATCTCCCACCAGCCCCTCCGCCGCCCTGGGTCTGCTGGGAAGTCTTCCCTGAGGTCTGCCCTTGAATCATCCTGCTGTCGTTCCAGTTTGCTATCTTGAAACTTTGGCTGATCAGAGCTTCCAGGAGGGAGAGGGGCATGGGTTAGGAGGCCTCTTCCCCTGCCCCACCCACGAGGACCATGACGTTCTCCTGTGGGTCGCACCGGGAGGACGAGATGGTGTGCTGGCGGTCACCACCCCACGCACCCACCCAGGGGCCTCCAAGAGAAGCCATCACACCCTCCGCCCCTTCAGGGGTTTCTCGCCCCACCTGCCCCGTTCATCCCCAGCCTCATTAAGGAAGGCGGTTAACCTCAAACAACAGGCAAATTAAAGTCCTGAAGACATCCTATAGGAGGAGACCGGAGGGTGGAGGGAAGGCGATGTGCCCAGGCCTCGGAGTCGTCTTCTTCCCATGCTCAGTTCCAGGGCTCCCTTTTCTCCGGGGTTCAGAGAAGGCCAAAGGTTGGGGCAGCGCGTGGCATCTCTGGGATCCTGGAGTAGACACCCCCGGGAAAGAGCCAGCACAGAGGTTCGGCCCGCATTGGTGCCTCGCCGGGACAGGGCCTTCCTACGTGGCAGCGTCGTTTCCACCAGGAAGCCTGGGACACAAGGAGTCCTGACATCTCACGGCAGAGGAGCCCTGACAAAGCCACGGTGACAACGACGCTGACAGGAACGCGTCGGGGGAGCCACAGGAGGGGAGCGTGGCCTGAGACTAGGACGGGATTAAACCACGAGAAACAGAGCGCTGCACGGACGGCAGTGGACGGTCCATCCGGGACGGCTTCCCATTGGCGGTCTGGAAGACGATTTCAGGCACAGAAAAGTTCATAGTTCTCTGTTTTAATGTGTGTGAAAAAATATAACTGGTCATCAGGCCATGATTTCATGACCCCAACAAGTGGTTCATCCTCATTGGGTCTTTTTTTTTCTTTAAATTTATTTGAGAGCAGGAAAGGGAGGGGGAGAGAGAGAGAAACATTGATATGAGAGGGAAACATCAATTGGCTGCCTCTCACACACACCCCCACCAACTGGTGCCCTGACTGACAGATGACCGGGGACAGACACACAGCCAGGCACATGTCCCCACCAGGAATCAACCAGCAACCTTTTGCTCTGCAGGCTGATGCCCAGCCAACTGAGCCACACCAGCCAGGGCCTCCCTGGGTCTTCAACTGGCATTCCCCTCACAGCTTGTCTCAATGCTCTCCCACCCCCCACCCCACCCTCACCTCACCCCGCCACTGCCCCTTCGCCAACCCCATCTCCATTCCTGCCAAGGAACTGGGTCCTGGAGTTGGGTCATTAATAGAAACCGTAGAATTCACATTCTTAGCTCTGCTTATGAACTGAAATCATTATTGACTTCCTACTACAGGTCAGGCTAATACCCAGTGCTAGAAAAAGAATAAAAGGCAGGGAGAGAGGGGGAGTGGGAGGGAGAGGAAGGGGTGGGAAAAGAAGGACCAGGCTACTTTTCCTTGAACTCCCACCAGGAGACAGCCCCCTTTTTCAACAGCTGAGGAGGTTGGCCTCCGCAACCCCACCCCCGCCCACCATCAGGAATGGCCACGTGTTTCTCAAGCCTTGGGACACCCCTCCAGCCAGGCTCACCCAGCAGCCCAGCCCCTTGACCCATCGGCTCCGTGGGCCCCTCGCCCACAGCTCCGTTCCTGGCTCCGGTGACAGGTGGTGGTAGGTGGGGCATGCTCCTGAGAGGTGAGAGAGGGCAGGCTAGGGAGCCATGGAGCTCTGGGGAGAGTGCCCCAGCCCCTGGAGGAGCCGTCAGGGATTAGGGGCCACGACAGGTGGCGCGGGCGCCTCTCCAGACACTTTCATCTCTCCACCTGAATTGTGGTGCTGTCTCTACCTCTCTGTCTGCCAGGCCACTTCTGCCTGCAGGCCTGCCCTCAACCTCCCCGTCCTGGGTGGGTTTCAGTCCCCTCCCTCCCACCCCCTCATTCCACTGCCCCCCTGTACCCCACCTCTCCCTACCTACCCCTCCCTCCTCCCGCCAGCTACTCCTGCCCCCCTGCTGGAAGCTGGCCCCAGCCCCCTGGCCCCGCAGCCTGGACAGGAGGCAGCGCCCTTCAGGCCTCCTCTGCACCCTGAGGGCCACATCCAGTCATTAGGAAGCGTGTTCCGGATCACTCAGGCTCTTCCCGCGTGCCTTCCTCTTCCCACGTGACTCAGACGCATCTTCTGCCCACCAGGCACCTAGCAGACACAACAGAAGATGGGCGGGGGCTTCAGGCAGCTTGCAGGGCGCGGGGTCTGGGGGCTCTGCCCAGTGCAGGTCACAGGCTCAGTTACTCAAGGCAGCAGCTCTCATTCCTCAAAGAGAAAATGGCAGGGGGGTGGGGATTAAAAAGGGAGAGAGAGGGGTCTAGTTAGGAGCCACCAGCACCAACGCAAACATAAAGTGTTTAGGGTGTGTCATGCACTGCTGTGCCCAAAGTGCCTTAGGCTCCTTAACTCACTTAATCTGAATAGCAAGTCTATGAGGTAGGCACTATTACCTACCATTCCCTACCATTCCCTTTTTACAGATAACACGAGGCACAGAGAGGTTAAGTAACTTACCCAAGGTCACACAGCTAGGTGTTCAGGATAGGATTTAGACCCAGGCAGTCTGGCTCCCAGCTCTTCCTATGTAGCCTTCCAGTTTAAAAACCCTTCACCTACAAAATCAGGCTGAGGCTCCTTAGCGAGACGTCCCCAGCCCATCCCGAGCTCCCTCTGCAGCATCCTCTCTGCCTGCACCTCCTTGGAACCTGACAGACTGGGTCCCACCTCTGCCAGATCCCTAACTGTGTGACATCGGTCAGCCTGGCTACTTACCAAAGCCTCCAAAGTAGTCGTCTTGGCATTTATTTCTGTCACCGTCCCTGGGACATGATGTACACAGTTGATCACCTATGTGAGCTTGGCAGGAAGAGGGGGGCAGCTCCAGAGGCCCCCATTTGCCATTCCCTTCTACGATAGCTCTCTCACCTCACAGGCCAAGAGACCAGTCTGGAAGACTTGCCACCTACTAAGAATGTCCACTCGAAGTATCCATGCAGGGCCCTGGCTGGTGTGGCTCAGTGGATTGAGCACCAGCCTGCGAACCAAGGGGTTGCCAGTTCGATTCCAAGTCAGGGCCCATGCCTGGGCTGTAGGCCGGGTCCCCGGTTGGGGGCATGTGAGAGACAACCACACATTGATGTTTCTTTCCCTCTCTTTCTCCCTGCCTTCCCCTCTCTCTGAAAATAAGTAAATAAAACCTTCATATATATATATATATATATATATATATATGTGTGTGTGTGTGTGTGTGTGTGTGTGTGTGTGTGTGTGTATCCATGCAGGGACCATTGAAGTGGACAGTGGGGAGTCTGTGGACCCAGTGATCCACGGTGAGCCAGACCTGGGCCAGAACTGCACTGGTACCTCACGTCCATACGTAACACTTGTAGTCCGTGTCCACTAGTCCTCAAAATGTCAGAGTATTTTCCTTTTCCCAGCGTAGAGTTACCCAAGTAACTGTAGGTCCCTTTTAGGAGGGCGGGGGGATCATTGCCTTATGTAGTTTCCAGGGTGCTGTGAAATCACTCTAGCTTCCTGGGCCTCAGCTCCTCATCTCTAAAATTCGGATACTCTCAGGCAGACTCAATGAGATCACCCAGCTAAAGTACCCAGCAGGCATCTGGCATTAGTAGGAGCTCAGTACAGAGCAAGGAGGAAGGAGACAGAGGGAGAGTTCTCAGATAAGATGAGGTGCCTGGGTTGTTGGGTGGGCATGGAGGGGTCCCTCGCCAAGGGTCAGGGTGGGGAGAAGGCTGTCTGTCACTCAGAAAAAAATGGGCTCTGGACTGGCCTGGCCAGCCGCCAGCAGGGGGCCACACTGGCACTCAGTTCCCAGGGTAACATGGCACCAGATCTCCCATTCCCATCTCCCATCCACCCATGGAGGGGCAGCTCTACCTGCAGCTAGTCCAGGACCCCATGCCTCCCAGTTAGGCAGCCCCCAGTAGGCCCCAGAGCCAGGGTGCACCCCACAAGATGCTGACTGGGGCTGCCAGACTCTGCTCCTGGAGGAGAAAGGGCAGCTACCATACAGGACTTCCCCAGAAGGAGCTTGTGTCCAGAGGCTGCTGTGGCCCCAGCCCTGAGGGGCCGATGGCTGTGCTAGGATGGGGAGAGGCCTGGACTCAGCCTGAGACGATCCCATCCACTCCTCACTGGCCCCGTTCCCAGGTCTGAACCAGACACACAGCCTACCCACGAGGGACCTGAGGCTCTCCTGGCTCCGAGGGCCAAACAGAACCATTTCCCGAAAGTGATAAGTAATCAGACAAAGTGAGAAAGAAGGGGCCTGGGATCCCAGAACCTGGCACCGTTCCTGAACTTCAGGGTCTCTCTTCTGTTTCCTCAGCTGCAAAGTGGAGAAACACTTCACCGCACTCCCGCCTGCACCTCGGGATTGCTGGGGTCTCCAAATGGGATCAGGTGTGCACACAGGTGCATTGTAAAGTGCTCACAAACTCAGGCAGCTCCTATTTGAGGTGTGCTGTGTCAATCAATTGCAAACACAACTATTGGAGCAATTGCTACACGTGCTGATTTGGGTCAGATGGAGTTTTCAACACCCCGCACAGGGCCAGCCCACTCTCAGCCTTCCAGAGCCTTGATCTTCCCCCGAGGAGGGAATGGGCCAATCTACCATCAGGATTTAATTCTAGATCATCTATCCTTGGTCACACCCTCCACCTCCCTCTTCCTTAAAGCTGGAACCAGTCAGCTGGAGATACAAATGGGGGAGAACCAGCCTCTGGTTTGGGAGCCTGTCCCTTAGACCCCTCACCCCCTGCATTTGATTCTAAGACAAGGCCCAGGGCACAGAGCAGGGCACAGGGAGGCACAGCAGGTGGAGATGCACAAACCATCCAAGAGGGAGTAGCCTGGAACCTGATTTCCATCCACGCACTCACTCAGCTCTGGGGTTGTCTGGGCCTGGCTTTTGAGACTGGGACTAGGTGGGTCCCAGACACCCCCAGGGGCTCCACAACATCCCCTAACCCAGTGCCTGGGGCCTGGGGCAGATGCAGGGGCAATCTGGTGGCTCTCCCCATTGTCATCCACCCTGCTGGGCACCTCTCCCTGCGCTGAGGAGCCTGCGATGGAATCAGGGAGCAGACAGCCCGGGAGGCCGGGGCTTCCCAGACCTGCAGAGGGAAGGAGGGAGACAGATACTGAGAAGGTGGGGGCCCTTGGCTGCCCCCCTGCACATACATGCTGCTGAGGACTCTGCCTCCTCCTCAAAAGCTCAGTAAGCTCCCACGGAGGGTAGGGAAAGGGGTCCCTTCACAGCCCTTTGGGGGAGAAAGTCTCCCCAAAATATTGGTGGGAGACTGAGGCAGAAAGAGAGAACTAAGCAGGAACTCTGGCAGCGGCTTGGATCCAGGCTCCCAGAGAGATGGCCAAATAGACGCCAGAGGCCTCCAGCGCCTGGAGTTTCGGGGGGAGGTCCTTGCATGCGGGTAGGCTTGGGGGGGGGCTGCCCACGGCCTCACAGCTCCACTCCATCTGTCCCCTCTGGCTCTGGGTTATCTTCCTCCTCCCTCCTTCCCTCTCTCCCTCCCTGCTTCCTTCTTTTTTTTTCCCCTTTCTTTCCTATATTCAAAAACTGAGCTGCTACTTTGAGCCCAGCCCAGCCTCAGTAGAGCTGCGGACCTCACGGTTCCGTCTGGCTGGGGACCCCGCTCTCCAGGTTTTTATTATGTCTCCTCTCTCCCCCCAGACAGAGAGGTCCCCAGGCCAGGGCTTCTCCTCCCCCCTCAGATTAGGGCTCTCCAGAGCAAGCACTACATGTTTTGCTCAGAGGGCCAGCCCTGGGTCAGGGTGGCTGGAGGACCCATCCCTCCCTGCAGCAGAGGTGTGCTCAGACAAGTCTGTCTGGGGTAGGCACACCACCCTCAGCCCAAATCCTCAAGTTTCTAAAGGTAAAAAAATTCCCTCACTCCTCCAGGCTTCTTCCCGGCCAAGAACCTCAGACTGGAGGCCCTGCCAAGTTGGCAGAGGTGGGGAAACAAGCCGCAGGTCCCGGGGCAGGGGAGAGGGTGAGAACCAGGGAGCCAGATGTCAGAACCAAGGGGAGAAGCCTTTACAGGCGAGGAGCTGAGGCCCAGCGAGATGGGGCCAGCGAGTTCCAGGCCACAGGGCAGAGTCCAGGCCATTGGAGCCTCCTCCTGAGCTGGCAAAGTCACATACACCAGGGACTCAGGGACTCAGGGACGATCACTCTCTCTCAACCCCATTCTCACACTGGGCACTCCAGACAGTGCGGGAGGAGTCCAGGAGACCACTGTTCCTCCACTCCTCCGCCACACCTCTGTCCTGCGCCCTTCTCTCGGAACCAACCACCCCCACCTGGGCTCTGGGAGCCCCCTTCCTGACAGCAAAGGGAGGAAAGAGTGTCCCAGGGTGCCTCCGGAATTGGGGGGTCCTGACACTTGGTCCCCAAAGGGTGGCTGAGTAGGGAGGGGAGAAAGGAGAAAGGGGAGGAATATAGGAGGGAAGGACAGAGGAGGGAGGGATGAGGCACAAGAGCCCCTAAAGATGGGGAGGAAACCCTGGGCGTGCAAACACACTCATACATAAGCACACTCGCGCACACACATGTGCACACATATCCTCACAGCTGTTCGCTCCCTCCCGCTCTATATTCATGTGTGTGGATATTCTCTCACCATTGGAGACTCCAGTCAGTTCAGACACACACACTCACACTCTCACACACTGACACAATCACTCACCCATTCACTTTCAGAACAATCTCACACGATTGCATGCACTCACATAACCACAGGCTCTCACACACTTATCTACACAGCCACGAGTCCTCACACCCATGCATGGAGTGTACACACACACACAGCACACATGCCCACACACGGCACCCCCCGTAGTCACTCTCGCTCATATACACGCTTTCACACACACGCGCACACACGGCCGCGTGAAGTCACACATCCCTGAGCTGCCAGGCACCAAACTCCCTGCACCCCGGGTCTGCCCGGCCAGGGGTGCTCCCCTAGCCCATCAAAAGACTGATCCCTTGAGCATCCCCAGGCCTGGCCTCTCCCGGGGCCTATCCAGAAATATCCAATATTGGGGTCCCTGCTGTAGCCCTTCAATTCCAGGACTCCCATCCGCCCACTGGGGACCCCTTTTGGCCTGAAACTTAGAGCTGTCCAGAACCTCCTAGGTCGGAGGGACATGAGGCCCCAACCAGGGACACGTGTCCTGCCTGCCCCTCAGTGTCTGGAGCCTGAGCCCCCCGGCTCAGCCTGTTCACCCACACCCTCCAGGAGGAACCCTGAGAGAGCGCCTGGGGACACCTGTGCCTCAGTGCCCTCATCTGTAAAAAGGATGCGGTCATCTCCTTCCACACCCATGATGGAGGTCATGAGGCTCCCACGTGACCAGGGAAGGGCACTGTCAGCTGGAAAACATAGTGTCCAACCTGGGGGTTAGTCACGTCTTTTCTATTATCACCCCTCCTCACAGCGTCCTTGGGAGCAGGCCCAGGGAGGCCACGTCAGAACTGCAGCATTGGGGCGGGGAGGGTTCAAACCAGCTCTCTCAGCCCTGGGGGGCCATCCGCCTACAAACCACTCACTGCCCAAGGTTTGCCCCTCAAGGCCAGTCTCTCCAAGACAGCCTGGGTCTGTTGTACCAGGTACGCTGGGGGTGGAGGGAGAGAATGTCGAGCCTTTTTGAGATGAAATCCCTACAGATGACTGGAAGACACTGCTAGAGATTCCAGAGCCCTCGTAGGGGTCAAGGTCCAACTGGAGCCCCACTGCCTTGGGGGGCAGGGATTTGTAGGATTCTTGATCCCCTGTTTCCCGTATCAAGCTATGAAGAGGCCCCCGGCTAGCCCCGCTTCCTCCAGGGAAAGAGAATAGACATGCACCCCAGCCACAGGGCCACAGAGGAGGCCCGCTGAGTGGGAGGTCAGCCTGGCCAGAAAAACCAGACCCGGGAAGGGCCTGAAGGCAGTCCAGGGAGGAGTGGGAGGCACCGAGTCTGTGCCCAGAGCCCGGAGGGCACCCACCCGGGAGGAGGCAACGGCCTGAAGCTGGCCCAGCTTGCTGCCTGCAGACGGCCAGTCTCGACCAGGGGCCAGGCTTGGAGCAGAGGCCCAAGTCCCAGGTTCTGGGAGGAAAGGGCACAGATAAGGGCGGCCTTCAAGGCAGGGAGGGGTGAAGATCACAGTAAGAAGAAGAGAGTAGGAAAAGGAGAGAGACAGAGACAGGGCTTGATAGAGACAGAGAGAAAATGTGGCCATAAAGGCAGAAAAGTCCAGTCCAGTCAGACTGAGAACAGAAAGCGAGAGGGGAAGCCATTCACGGCAGCCTGGGGAGGCCTGGGGACCAGTCTGGAGCTGGTCTCTCATCTAGACAGAGCATGAGAGAGATGCAGAGCCACAGAACCAGGAACAGAGAGATGGAGAGAGAGAGAGAAAGGCGAGAGGGCGAGCCAGAGCTGGATCCAGAGCCGGGAAGGGAGAGAGGGCGAGAGGCAGCCTGGGAGCCTGGGAGGCTCTAATTACGGGCGGGCGGGCGGAGGGTGGAAGCAGAGGGCAGCCTGTTTGAAGTCTGTGGTGAGAGGCATCAAAGAGAGGGGAGGGAGACCAGCAGGGAGAGGGGAGACACAGGAAGGGCCACCCTCTGCTCAGGCCCACCTGGACCTCCTAGTCCCCATCCCACCCTGCCCCATCCCCCAGCCTCCTCCACCCACCCAGCTGCTGGGGGCTGGCCAGAGGTCTGAGCCACCTCATCACAGGCCTGGGGCACAGGGTCAGGGCCTGGCCCCGCTGCCCTCTCGGCATCCCTAAGGGCAAGGCAGGCTTCTGGCCTCGGGGACTGCCTTGCTTGGGGATCAAGATGGCCTTGCCTCGTGCCTACAGCTATAAGCTCCTGTCTCCCAGAAAATATGTCCTGGCAGTTCCCAGCCCCACTTTTGGGGTCCCGAGGTAGGCTCCAAACAGCTCCGGCTTCAGCATCCCAGCACTAGTCCTGATTTGCCTGTCCTTAGATCCAGAAAACCCCAGCTCTCAAGATTCCTGACTCCCGCCCAGGCAGGGGGTTCCAGGACCTTGGCTGCAAGGGGGTATCCCAAGATGACCTCCAACCACCCCTGCCCCAGGTCAGAAGGTCAGCTGGTCAGCTGCGTGGAACCAGCAGAAGACTGCTTCTGCAAAGGACTTTGCTTGGCTCCCTCCCTCTTCTGCCCATTCCAGAGCTCTACACCCCTCTCAGCCACAAAGTCCTTCTGGTGGTCTCATCCATATCCTGCATGCTGCTTCTTAGGTCAGATCAAGGCCAGCGGACCTCCGCACGATGGCCCTAGGGTCACTCACAGGTCCTCAGCAGGGCCCGTCTCCTTGTTCTTGAGTTTTCTCCTTCTCTGGGGGCCTCACCTACATCTCTGACGTGTCCTTCCAGCTGCTGCTCCTCGGACCCATTCTCCCCGCTGGACCCGACACTGCGGGGGTGGGGTGGTCTCAGAAATGACAGGTGGCATGGCTCAGAGAAGCCAGGCTGCCCTTGACTAGAAATCCCGATTTCATGACCTCCTATGTGGATAATACTGGATACACTCTTTAATCTTCCTGAGCCTCAGTTTCTTCATCTGTACAATGGGAGAGATTCTCCCTACCTTGAAAGGATAGCGAGACTTAAATGTGATGATGTACGTGAGGTGCTAGCAACCAGCAGGCACTCAATACGCAAGACTTCTAGAATGGCCATGGGAAGCAGACCACCCAGAGTCCCACAGGGGAAGATTTTCCTCAAGAAAGGACCAAAGAGAGTCCTCTTAGAGCCGCGAACAGGCCCAGCACCTGGGAAGGAACAGAGAAATTATTCCGCAGCCCACTGCCCACACCGAGCACGCCCATTCTCTGGCATCTCACCTCCAGAGGTCACTGCTCCCGAGGGCCCCCTTCGGAGGAACAGGTCAGAGTGTTTTTGCCAGTGTCCACCCTCCGCTGTGAGGGCCGTGTGGCCACTGTCAATTTACTGTCAGCATCGCACCATCCAGCAGATGCCAGGCTGATCTCTGGGTCTCTGGGCACCTCCAGTGTTGACTAAATCTCAGGGAATCAAAGGAGCAGCCCCAGATCCTTGGAGGGTTTGGCCCCTCTGCCCTGACCCTGTGGAAGGCGTGAGCTGCGGGAGCGTAGCACCTGCTCAGCCTGCACTCTGCCTCCGCCCGGGAGGAGGCGCTGTGCTCTCCGGCACAGGAGCGGGGAGATGACCGCTCCAGGAGAGCCACAGCTGGATGCCCACGACGGGCCATGTCCGTGTGCGCGACTGACATGTCACGAGTGCTCTGATGTTCAGACTTCGTAAGTGAGGGCCAAACCCCGCCCCTGAATGTGACAGAAATCAGATTACAACCAGCCAGTGTCTTCTAGATTTTTCCATGACATGATTTCTCTCCATCGGCCCAGATAAGTGAGAGCTGACCAAAATCATTCCCTGTGCACGGCCTGTCTTCTAAAGTCTCCCCCAGCCCCGCCAATCCAGCCTCCTCTGCCACAAGTCCACTCACACAAACGTTCGCCCACTCTCCCCTTCAGCTCCACCCTTCCACTCATCCATCTCGTCGCTATTCCTTCCAGGTATCCATCCTTCCATCCATCCATCCATCCACCCATCCAGCCGTCCAAATGCTGCCCACTCACCCATCCACGCATCTCCCCTGCGCACTTACTTAACCCTCCACCCACTCACCCACCAACCCACGCATGCCTCCTCCACCCACTTACCTGGGCATCCACCCTCTTCTACACATGGATGCACCCCTCACTTCTCTACATCTATTTCCACATAGTGATCCTCTCTTATGCTGAAGGCACTAGCCAGACCCCTGACCCCCGCGGCCTCTCCCAGTCACTGGGAAACCCCAGCTTCCTTCCTGGAAGGGACAGGGCTGGTGCCTGAGTCTCCACCCAAGACTGAATCGAAGGAGCCAGGCCTCACCTGCAGCAGGAGGAGCCTAAACCTGTAGAATAACATTTTGATAGAAAAGATTAAAATGGAGAAGTCTTCAAAAACAAAGGAGATGCCTACCCATTTGGCAGGAAGAGAAGGGAGTTTCCATCCATACCCCGAAAAAGCACAGGATGGACTACAAGAACTGTCTGTGGAATGGGGCCCTGGTTGCTTAAGGACAGTGTGACTCAGGGCGGGGCCAGGTCATCTCGCCCAGGTCCCACTGGCCTGTTTCCATTCCACAGTTTCCCAAGACTGCAGACGCTCGGGGGCAGCAGGGATACGTCCTGAGGAGGTAGAGGCCCAGCCGGGGGAATTACGAGCGGTCCAGAGAATCTTCATCAGTTGTGTGACTTTGGGTGACTTCACAGAGCTTCAGTCTAAACCCCTCTGAAACAGGAGAAGTAACAATACCTGCCCACCCGTCGAGAAAAATCCAATGAAAAGAAATGTGAAAGAACTTGGAGAATCATTTCCAGAAAGGACCCGTGTGAAAGGCTCCAAGTCCCAAGACAGTGACTCTAGCCTTACTAGCCACGCCCCCTAATGGAAGTGAAGCCACAGGTAGCTCCCCAGAAACACATCGGACAGCCTAGACCCAATGCCATTCCCAAGTCTCCAGGAGCTCCTTGGACCCCACACTGAGACAGATGGCTTCCCTCTCTAGGGTAGGCTGAGCCCTCACCAGAGGGGACCCCCTTCCTCACACCTTGCTGCAGTGCTGACTGGCCTGACTCATCCTCCCCCAGGAACCAAAGGGCCAGAATGGGAGGTCAGAGCTGCAGCCGTCTGTGGGGGAGGGGCGCAAGGGCGGGATGAGAGATTCAAAGATGGGGTGCCAACAAATATGTCGGCCTGCCAAGCACATGCAGGAGTGACTGAGGGGAGACCTAGCCTGGGCAGCAGTGGAAGGAAGGGGTGTGCCCCAGGGCCCACTTCTCAATGGGCTGAACCTCTGCCTCCACCACCGTGCTGGGGCCGGGGACACACACACACACACACACACACACACACACACACAGGGGCTGGAGAGGCAGTGGTGAGGGCACCAACCCTGGGCTCAGAGGCGTTGGTGCCAGCCGGGTGGGCTGGCATGAGGTGGGGAGAAGGCGGTGCGGGCAGCTAATCCCTCCAGCGTCTCCCAGACGCCCACAGAGACCGGGGTGAGCTCTTTGTCTGAGCAGAGACGACAGAGGGGCGGCGGGCAGGCGGGGCGGGCTCCTCTTTCTCTCCCCTGCCTCCCGCCCCAGGGCAGGTAGAAGCCTGCTGTCTGTGGGGACGGTCGGAGGGAGTGGGGATGAGAGGATTAGGGGAGAGACAGGCGCGTACCACTTGTAGGGCTCCCTCCCTCAGGCCCAGAGGGCCTGCGGCTGTGGGATGGGGGTCCCCGGAAGGGCAATGGGGCACAACCCCCAGCAGACCTTGTTTGCCGTGGCGGGTGGCTGGGAGCCCAGCTGCACATTCACACACCCGGTCACACCCAGAATGACAGTGTACACACACACACACACAAACAGCCAAAGCCCACACTGCATCCGCATGTGTGTTTATTCGCAGTCTCTCACACACACACACAGGCAAACACCCAGGGGGGTAATCAACATGACCCGCAAGGTCAGTTGTGCAGTTTAAAACCGCTCCAGGCCCTCACCTACCACCGTACTCACAGGGTGGCCTCCAGAAACATCATGGTGGGCCCTGCACTGTCCTAGTCACCCATAATGGAGCAATGCCTCAGTCACCTGTGGGCCCTCTCACCTGTGCACCACCAGAATCCCGAGACACAGTCAGCCCACGGCGCAGGGCCCTGGCCCACCGGCCCAGCGCACAGCACTCCGTGAGTGCCCCTCCCCCAGAGGCACAGGGCGCTCGGTCAAACGCCATGTGCGCCTTCTGCCCGCCCGGACGCACTGCGTGGCAGCACTTGGCACCACATGGCTGCCTCTCTGGGTGCCTGTTTCTTTTGCTCTTACATGATATACCTGGCCCCCAGCACTCCCACCTTCTCCAAACGTCGATGCCCAGACATGTCAGTCTCCTTAAAGAGAGAGGAAAGGCCACCCCCTTCCTTCCCTTGAACTCTGCCCCCCTCCCACGGCTCCTGACTAAGAACAGGTCCCCAAACTCCCCGGCCAGGGCCAAGCCCCGAGAATAAACCCCATGCCATGGACATGCCAGGCCTGGGCCATGCCTGGGCAGGAGGAGGCAGGCCGCAGGTCTACCCCAGGCCTGCCTCCCGTGCTGGAGGAGCCCTCAGGCCAACAAAGACACATCCTGAGTGTCTGGGCTGGCATCACCACTGCCCCTTCCCCAAGGGGTCTCACTGGCCCCTTCTCCCCGCTGACCCCACTCCCTGCCCCATAGCCTGACTCTCCTGCAGCCCATGAGCCCAGCGTTGGCAAGCTGAGTCCCACTGTGGCCAGCGCCTCCAAGGATAAAAGACCTCTGGCTCCTCCAGAAACCAGGGCTAAATATACCCCTCACCAGCTTTCTTGTGCCTAACTGGAACCAGCTGGGCAAGACCCACCCTTCCGCCTGCAGGACAGACCATGGTCCATAAGACGGTGGGCAGATCACGGGCAGACCACGGGCTGCAGCTGCCTGGGAGCCAGGCCTGACCGAGCACTGGGGCCCGAGGAGTGGAGTAGATGGAGAAAAAAGCCACGTCTCCCAGCATCCCTCTCCCCAACCCCCATCAAAGATGTACCCTGAAAGCAGGCCACAGGAGAACAAGCCTGGCCCGTGAAAAATGGTCTACTTCAGAGCCTCAGTTTTTCCATCTGTAAAATAGGGACAAAACTGCACTGACCTCATAGTGCTGTTGTGCACAGTGAATGAATTAGCACAGGTAAAATGCTGGGACAGTACCTGGTACACAGTAAGCGCCCAATAAATGCTGATCATTATTATGAACATCTGGGCACACTTCTGGGGGTGGGAGGTAGCACTGTCCTGAAGGTGCGGGGATTGCACCATCTCGGACACTCACGAAGATGGGGGCCCAGGGCTAGCCGGCCACCTCACATCAGCAGGGCTGGGGGCATGGGCCAGAGGAACGGGCCAGAGTGAGGCAGATTAGTGAGGGGCCCAGGGAGGGGTCAGATGAGCCAAGGCACGCCCCCACCGGCCCTACCCAAGGCCTGGCCACGTCCTCGCTCCCCTCCCCCGCCAGGACTCCGCCCCAGGCTGTGGTCTGCACTGTGGCTGCAGCTCCCACGCTGCGGCCCAGTTTAGCGGCTCCAGCCCTCGGCCCCAGGACAGCCCACTCTCCGGCCTAGTCCAGAGGCCTGAAATAGGAAGGAAGAGGGGCCTAAAAATAGCCCTAATTACAGAGGGGCCCAAGGGGGTGGGGGGCGGTGGCTCCTCTCTGGCTCCTGGGCACTGCCACAGCCGGCTCAGGATCCTGCTCCGGCCCTGGGGAAGGGACCCCACCCTGGGCCTCCTGTCCCCAGCCCACAGCAGGCTTCCCAGTGGGTCAGGGAATGAGGGGGTGGGGTGAGGTGGGGGGATGGGTCAGTGGGGGAGCTTAGCCCAAGTCGGTCCCCTCCACTGCCTCCAGGGCGCCACAGCCCACCCCCTCCGCTCCTCATGCAGGAGGGTCACTGAGCAGCTCCTGGCCTGAGAGCATCCACCAAGCCGCATTGCCCTCCCTCAGCCTACCTTCCCTTAGTCCTGGCCCCTGCCCCCTCCAGGAAGTCTGTCTTGATGACCTTCACCTAGCTCTGGCTCCACACCAGCAGGGGCTCCCACAAGCTGCACCTCTGTCTCCCCCATTCACTTGGCTCCTGGGGCAGCGTTGTGTTTATCCATCAGCCTGGGGGCTCCCAGAAGGCTGAGAGGGACCTCCTCTTCTACAGTTCAGCCTCATTGGAAGAGACAGCTTGAAGGTGCACAGAGAGACCAAAGGGAAAAAGACAGCCTGGTCCCACTGTGGGCCAGCGACTTCGCTTCTCTGGGTTTCGGTCTCGTCCTATGTAAAGTGGGGATGCTAACCAGGACCTCGCGGCGTGGAGGAGTAAACGCTGTAATGTGTGTATGGACACCCTTTTCGCGGTGTTGCCCTGAGGAGATATTAGAGCATCCGCGGAGAGCTGGGAGCACCTGGCCCCCACCCTGGCCCTGCCCATATTTTGCTGCTTGTTTTCCTCCATGTTTAAAGTCCCAGGAAAGTGTTGGGCAGGGCGTGGGTGTTGTGAAGGGTTAAGTGTGGTTAATCATCCTGAGCTTGGTGGGGAAGGGTGGGGTGATTGGCCGGTAACCCCAGCTCTTAGGGGACACGTGATGCACTGGTGCCATCTGGTGGTTACAAATAGCAACGGCGGCCACTATGTTGAGAGCGAGGAAAGACAGGGAAAGGTGTGTAAAAGGAAAGGAGGGAGACAGAGAAGACAGGAGGGAGAGGGGAGAAGGGGAGAGTGAGGTGGAAGGAGAGGAGAAGGTGCAAGGGAACCCCCAGCAAGAGGTCTAATGCTGGAAACAGGGCCCTCTCACACTGATATGTGGGCCCAGGCAGTCTGGCTCACCAGCCCCCGAACATTTGCAGACGGTGTCCCAGAGGCTCCCCAAGGCCGTGGGGGACCCCTTAGCACACGGCTCTGAGCTGTGAGGCCTGGAGGCAGGAGACCAAGATCCAGCAGGTCAAACCAGGTGTTACTCCACAGGACGCCCCAGTCCTCAGGCCCCCAGACTCCAGGGATGGGGTGAGGTGGTCCCTGTGAGCCCTGGCCACTGTGTCCCCACAGCTCCCCTGAAGACATGTGGGAAGGCAAACACACTTCTGCACATATCGCCCGCAGCACACACCCCGTCAGCCCCGTGGTGGGCAGCCGGGACAGGCAGCTGCTAGGCAGAAGTCTTGGGCCAGGAAGGAGGAGTGTCTGGGGCCCCCACCTCACCTTCCTCCCTGCTTCCTCTCAAGGGTAGGAGGCTGAGGGTGAACTTGTTTACTGCTTCTGCTCCAGGCAGTGGTGGTGATGAGCTCAGACTGGCCCACCGCCCTCCGCGGGCAGAGCCAGGCCTGAGTCATGGGGGTCAGATGACTGCGGAGGCTAAATGGCTCCCATCCTGCAGCCCCTGGGAGCTGCCGGACACCCCACCCTGCCCCCCATGCCGGGCCGCCCTTCCCAAGCAGTCAGGCACTGCCAGGCATACAGGGAGCGGGGAGGCTCCCCAGGTGCGGGCCACCGTGGGCCCCTCCCCTGACTAGAGGACATCAGGGCAGATGCCAGTCAGTCTCTGCCCAGCCAGGCCCACTCCCTCGACCACCCATCTAGGCTCATTCCTGGCCCTCTGGGGCATCCTGGTTCAGGTCAATGCCCTCCCAGAATGCCAAACACTTCTCTGGGCACAAGCAAGTCCCCAAATACATCTTGGAAGTAAATAAAACATAGAAAAAAATGGTTGCTTTGGAAATTATGCTACTTCTCCCGGGACCTCAGTCTGCTCCACTGGGGAGGATCAGCGTTCTCCAGGGCCCTTCCCAACTGACCTCTGTCCCTGGCCTGCAGTGCGTGTTCCTGGGCTGCAGCTGGTGAAGCTGAGAGAACCCCAGCTCTGTTCCCCAGCAGACCTACAGGCCTTGGGGTTATCTGCTGACCCGAGGACCCACACCCTGACCCCTATGACAGCTGAGTAACAAGGTCAGCTCCTTTGACACATAGCAATAATCCCATCTCCACGGTGTGTTTTTGTCCTTCAAAGTCCCTTCTAGTACCATGGGACATTTGTTTTGAAAATAAATTCTTCCTAGATTTAAATGCCCCCCACTTATTTGAGCCTCACCAAAGCTGACAGCTCCCATGGGACCCCGCCCCCCAAGGCCCCAACTCACGGGCAGTCCTCTCCACTGCTGCCTGAGATCATCATCTTCCCAGCAGTGCACATGGCCTGCCACCGCCGCCTGGGTTTGGGCGTGCTTGGCCTTGTCTCCCCAGTAGGACCCCCAGTCCTCTTGGCCAAGACTGGAGCCCTTCGCTCTTGGCATCCCCTCGCCTCCCAGCTCTCAATTTTGCACCCCAGGGTGGCAGGCTCAGCCCAGGTCCTGTCACTAGAGTCCCTGGTAGTTTTGGAAAGGCCAGTCCCCCACTGTGGGCATCACTGCCCCCATCCGTAGAAAGAAGGGCGTGTAAAAGATGACCCAGAGGGCCCTCTGAACCTGAACCTCGGGTTTTATAACCTGCCAGCAGAAGCATCTGTTTTTGCTGTAAAACAAAACAAGACCTGAGGAAGAATAAGGGCAAGAGCTCCCTCCCCCTGCAGCACCCCCCACCCCCGCCAGCCCCGAGCTGGCACTGACTCTTTCCCATTGCTCCTTTGGCACTGCCCACTTCCTCCCGGCCACCCCCTGGCTTCACTGAGCCCCCACACCTCACCCCACTGCCTCCCTGCCCCGGGCAGCCTCCCGCTTCAAGCCCTGACAGTGCCCAGCCCTCCCCATCCGCTCCTCTGATCTCCAGCCCTGGCAGCCCCTCTCCCCAGCTTGGCACTGCATCTTTCAGCCCGATTTTTGTCTGCCAAGCCTGGGCATCGCCCACTCTCCTTGCCTGGGCACCGGGGTTTGGCTTTTGCCTCCTCAAACCTTCAAGCCTCAACACCATCTCCGCCCACCTGCCCCCTGGGTGCCAGAGACCCATGGACTCCCGTCTCCCTGCCCCAGGGCCGGCCCGCAGCTCTCATGCCGGGGCCACTGTCAGCCCTTTGGGTCCTCAGATGAGTCTCTCTCGGGGTGATGCCTCCATTTACTGTTTGGTGAGACCCTTGGAGCTCCCTCATGGGCCCCAGAGGCCAGGGGAGCTCAGACCACAGCAGGGAACCCCTAGAGGGACATTGGTGGATAATGGGGTTCAGGGCCCTCTTGTTGGGACTCTGCGCAGGAAAACTGAAAGCAGGCCTCCCGCCAGGGGCCCCAGACACTGGTGGGCACGACCCCACCCCAGGGCAGCCTGGCTTCTGCCCCCCGCCCCTCGTGTAGGGCAGGCCTGGCTGCCTCGTTCCCACTGCTGACCCATCTCTCCCTCTATTTTCCATCCTCGCCTGGGGGTGTGTTCATTAGTTTTAGAGAGAGAGGAAGAGAGAGAGTGAGAGAGAGAGACATCGATGTGAGAGGAAAACGTCCACCAGTTGCCTCCCGCACACGCCCTGACCAGGCATCAAACCCGAAACCCAGGTCTGTGCCCTGACCAGGATCGAACCCGCAACCTGTTGGCTTGCGGGGCTGCGCTCCAGCCCACTGGGCAGCCCAGGCAGCGCCCTGCTCTCTTTCTTAAAACCCCTCTCTCTCAAGGTTTTTCATATTTCTCTTCTAGTCTTCTTTCCCCACAATGTAGTAACTACATCAGGCACACACAAAAATGTACAGATAACAGTACAGCAAAACTGAATATTCACTACCCAGCCAAGACATGAATGATTACAGAGGAAATTGAAGCGACCTGTGTCTCCTCCCCGTGCCCCCACAGATAAGCCCTCTCCTAAATTTGTCAATTAATTATTCCCATGCGAATGTAACTGTTCATGACATGCGTATGTATCCATCTATAATATCGGTATGTTTTTAATGTCTTTAAATTCTAGGTAGATGAAATCACATTATTGCAACTTGCTTTTTTTGCTCAATATTTTATGCGTTTTATGCATGTTGATATGTGTACTCCATTCATTTTCACTGCTGTGTAGTATTCCCGTCGCAACTGAGCTACCCATTCTCTTGTTAAAGCGCATTTAGGTTACGTCTTCTCTTGTTTAAAACTGTGACAGTAACACATGCACATATTTTCACTGTAAAATATTCAAATAATATAGGCTATCAAATAGATGATGGAATTCTCCCTTTCCCTACTGGCCATCTCAGAAGTAATCACTTCTGTGTATTCTGCCCGCTCTGTTTCCAGGTGCTACAATACGCGTCTGTGCCGACACGTGTATCTTTATAGGCACCTCCCGCCTTGATGTCTGCACCTCCCCTCTCTCCTAAGGCACCCATTCTTCCCATTTCTCCTTTTCAGTCTCTCTCACCCCACCCCCTTGTCCATCACCTGCCTCCTAAATACTAAGGGTGCTCAGGTGTGCAGCTAGAGCCCTCCTGTCCTCAGTTTCCCTGGGTGATCTTGGTCTCACCTAGCGTCATCATCCCAGCACACTGACCTTCTTAAAGCTCCGTGACCCTGTCCTCTGGGCTTCAAGCACCTCCTGGCCCACCCCTTGGACAGTCAGACCTTTCAAACTGTCACATTGTCCAAGTTGACCCTCACCAGCTCTTCCCCGCCCTCCCAGAGCCTGCTGTCCTTCCTCTTCATCATCCCAGTGCACCCCTCTGTCTCCACCCCTCCAGATCTCAGACCTGCTGCCACCCTCGGCGATGACACACACAAAGACAGCCCTCTTCCCCCCGCCCCAGGCTCACCATGTCACCTCTAGACTATCGTCATTGCCTCCAAAAGCCTTTCCTAGCTCCAGCTACTCCCGTCTTCCAGGCCCTCCTCATAACCACCTTGTTGAGGGGAAGAGGGTTTGGAAACCCACGAAGCGTAAAATAAACCCACACAACTCCCCTGTTCTAAAACCTCCAGTGACTCCCCGGTGCTGGGTAAAATCCACACTCCCCAGCCTGGCATTCGCAGCCTGCACAGGGTCTCACTGAACTCAGCCTTCCTCTGAGAGCTCCGTTGGCTCAGGTGTTCTGGACAGTGGTCGGGGGCAGCGGGACAGGAGCTAACCTGATCCTCATGCCCAGCCCAGCCAGCCAAGTGACCTGACCCACGGGAGCTCTCCGGAGTCCTCCCAACACGAGAAACACACTGTTCTGCAGGCGGTGGGGTCTGGAAGCTCCACTAGGTAGATGGAGGACAGTGCATTAGAATTCTACTTCAATTAGCCGTTCACTTTCCTCCCACACTCGCTAACCAAGATCCAGGAAGAAAAGGCAGGCTTTCACCACGAGCTCCTCCTGCACTAATGGACGGATCAGACTCTGCGTGTCTTTATTGCACATAGATGCTGGGAGAAGCAAAGCACTCAGGAGAGAAACTCCCTCACCTCCACGTTTCAGGCAGGGGCAGGACCAGAACCCACATTCCCCAGCAAGGGGGGCTTCACACGCCTTCCTTGGCCCTCAGGCCTGAATCTTCTGAACCCTACCTTTGAGGTCTGGCACCCTGGGCCTGTCCAAGAGACTTAGCCGCGGGGAGCTCCTAGTCTAATGGGAGGGACCGGTTCCTGTTTTGGGGAAACTTTCAACCTGATGGCAAAATAGCAGAGAATGCCTGAAATGACTCCCTTCAATGTGGGCTTTCCTGTAACATATGGATGAGTGTTATTGTTTAATTGTATTGTAAACAGCAATAATAATGGCTACCATCTATTAAATGCCTACGGCATGCCAGATCCTGCCTTAAGTTCTTCTATGCATTATCTCATTTAAACGTCTCAACAGTCTTTTGAAGTGAGTACATTAGTATCCCTACCTTCTGGATGAGGTAAGTGAAGTTCAGAAAGTCCGAGGTCACACAGATGGTGAGTGAGTGGTGGGGTCAGAGTTTGAACCCAGAGTCTTACCCTTAGCCACTATGTATCTATACTTCATTGTTGTTAACTTAAATCCTTCTTGGAGAGGAATACTGTGCACATTTAGTCTTTCCTTGTAGAGCTTAACTGCGAAAGGACACATGTGGGTGGGTGCCAGGGCCTGGTGGAGAACAGTGGTGGAGAAGGGAGACAGGGTGAGCAGCTCCCAGGGCCCTGGGTGCAGCCAGGATGTCCTTTGCTGGTGGGGGAGGTGCCTGATGACAAAGGCCAGGTGAGGGACTCATTTCAATCATTCTCAGCACACAGAGAACTTCTTTCTGAACCTGAGTGATACCTTCAGACCCTGCCAAAATACTCCGGGCATAACTGAGGGGCTAGAAATGCCAAAAGCAAGACCCAATCATCTCTCACACAACCTCTGGGCACAGAGGGCCAGAGCTCTGCACACTCCGCCCGCACTCTGGGTGTGGAGCCCCGCTTTTCCAAACTCAGAGTGTTCTGTTTAGGACAAGTGTCTAAAGTGCACCTGCCTTCAAATGTGGGTAAATACAGGATTCCTTATTTCTCTCCCAATGTTCCTGCTAGGGTACTTTGCACCCCGCTGTTAAAATTGTTATAATGCTTGTCTGTTTCTTTCATCTCGGTTCTGAGGCAATTCCCACGTTATAAGGTGCTCAGTAAATCCAGGACCACTTAAGAAATGCGTGAAGATAACCTCAAAGACCGGAGGAGCAGTGGCCTTTTTCGGAGGTCTTAAGCCATTGCAGCTGGAAAGGTCCACGCACACGGTGCAGAGACTGCCGCGCCTGTCACTCTGTCCGGGCCACGTTTATCCACCACCCCCAGGGAGAACGCGCCGCCCGCCCCAAGGAGGCTAGCCTCACCCCGTCCTGAAGGCCCAGCGCCTCCTGCCCCTCTGTCCCAGGGACAGGCCGGCGAGCCTACCCCCCCAGCTCTTGCCCCTCCCGGATCCGCCAAGTCTGAGTTCTAGGAGGGGAGATCAGGCTTCAGGAAGTTTCCACAAGGGGGCGCTGAAAGGGCGCGGAAGGACTGAAGCAGGGCCCCCCGCCCCATAGCGCCACCTGGGGTAGCGGAACCCAGATCATCTGCCAGACCTCGGCTCCCTCCCCTCGAAGGTTCCTCCCCAGCAGCATCTCTCACTGGCGCTCCTCCCTCCTGCATCCCATTCCACCTCCCCTGCTTCCTTCGTCCGGCCCCCGCCAGGCCCCTCTCGCTCCCGTTCGCCTTTCTCAGTCAAGGGAAAAGAGCACCAGAGTGGGAGGCAGATTTTGCTCGAATCCCGGCTCGGCCACTTCCTAGTTGGGTGGCCTCGTCCCAGGCGCGCAGCCTCCTCACGCCGGCCGGGGAAATGGACCAGTCATCCCACCTACTTGGGGTAGAGCGGGCGCTCAGGAAACGTCAGCTTCCTGCCCGCATCCGCCCTCGGCTCCTCGTGTTTCCCTTTTCTCTGCTCTCCCACAGCTTTTTAAAAAAGATCTCTCCCTCCTGCGCCCTTTCTTCTCTCGGCGGCGCAATGGTAGCCAAACCTCAGCCTTCAGCAATCCTGAGCGCCCACCCGGGGCCCAGGGGCGCTCCGCCACGGCCGCGACCCACCCCGCGGTCAGACCGCTCCCCTCGCCCGCGCCCGGCCCAGCGCCTCCGGGAGCGCACCTCGCCTCGAAGGACCCCGCCCGCCCCTGGTGCAGCCTCCCTCTCCTCCCCCCAAGTCGTACCACCCCGACGCGCGCCGCCAGCAGCCAGCCGAGCGGCCCAAGCCACCCCTTCGGGGCCGCAAGGTCGGGGCGAGGCCGGGCGTGCCGGCCAGGGCCCTGCCCGGGTGGCCGAGGGCACCGGGAGGGGCGGCGGGCTCCAACGCCGAGGCTGCGAGGGCCAGTCCGACCGCAGCCCGAGGGCAATGCTGCAAATAACCGCAGTTTCCATCCTGGGCTTTGCGTCCCTCCTGGCCTTCCGGATCTTTGGGATTTTCTCTGCCTTCTTCCCGCCTCCCGGTGCTGTGCCCCTAAGGCCCCTGCCACCTCCCCGCTGTGCACCCACCACATCCTGCGCCTACGCGGGATGGTCCCTGCGCTGGTGGGGCTAGGAGACAGGCTCGAGGCCCAGGGTTCATAATCACAAAAAAGGAGTTAGGACTGGGTGCACACTATGCCCTGTGCAGAGCTCTTCATGAAATCTTTTCCACCAGCCGGCGAGGGGTGGCTCCAATTTGCAAATGGAGAAACAGGCTCAGAGAGACTCCTTAGGTCCTAAGTCACCCAGTTTGCACACACAGAACGTGAAGCCCTCACCCCTTCCCGGAGGCTCATGCTGTTGCTTGCCCTGGTGGGCAGAGGCGGCAGTGGGAGGTGGGAAGCAGCCCACTGGGGCTCTGGGTGCTGGTCTGCCACGGATTCTCAGTGTAACCTAGAGCAAGCCCACCTGCCTCAGTTTCCACATCTGTAAAACAAAGGGGATGAAAAGCAAAACTCTGTTCCCTGTGAGGAAGGCCAGTGGAAAACCCAAAGGGGAATGTGAGGCGTTAAGCGCCCTGCCTTGGGGAAGTTCCTTGGGAGGCTGAGTGACCTGCAGCATTGAGACGGACCCACAGACCACAGCTGTGTTAGAACGGGGCTGGGCCAGGAACCTGCACTGAGCAGATGCAGGGATTCTGAAGCCATCGGGTTTGGGACCCGCCAAAGAGATTCCTGGAAGGGGAGAAGGTGGTGTGTGTGGTCGTCCTCCCGCAAACCTCCATATATGTGGGAGACTCTCTATGTATGAGAGAGGCTTGAGAAAGCCCAGAAGAGAGGCCAAATAATTCTTGCTGGAGTCAGGAATAGAGACAGAACAGCTCTCCTGAGGAGGCAACCACTAAGCTGGACTGTTTAGGATGGGTGGGAGCTCACCAGGTGGAAAGGGAGGTCCAGGCAGAGGCCAGCAGCCAAGGCCACAAAGAAGAAGTCTCAGCCTGCCCTGGGGCAGCGAGTGGCCACGGGGCAAACTGGGAAGGGGGCATGCCCTTCCCTTGTTCCCATCTCTATGCCAGCACCAACCGAACACAGCTGATCTGCCAACCGGAGGTTTCCTCTCCTGGACCGTGAGAACCTGGAGGACCGAGATGGTGGCTTACTCACCTTCTGTGGGCAAAAGCCTCTCACCCAGTGTCAATAGTGATAACAGTAATAATATTAGCAGGTATGAAATACTTACCATCATACTGCACTAAGTGCCTCACATGCACTATCTCATTTCATCCTCAGACAACTTTGGAAATAAGTGCTATTATGAATCCCATTTCACAGTTGAGAATTCTAAGGCTCGGAGGGGCTCAGTGATGTGCCAAAGGTCACACAGCTATTTAGTGGTGGCGCTGGGGCTGGAACTCAGGTCTTTCTGACTGCAGGTCCCTTGTCCTGCACGGAAGGGTTGATGGATGGGAGGCGGGGCGGGACTAAGTGAAGAAGGGCCTGCAGCGTCATATTGGGGAGCTTGAACTTTATGCCAGGGGAAGTGGGGGACATTGGGGGTTTGTGAGCAGGGAGAAACAGGCCAGCGAGGGCTTTAGAAAGATCGCTTTGACAACAGGGACCAATGACACTTGACAGGAAGCCATTGATCTGGCAAATCCCAACTCCCACCTGTGAGGGGCCTCATTTCGCTAAGCACCATGTTATTTCTCTTAGGGTAAGACCTGTGTCACTACACACACGCGGGGACTGTTGATGGAGGGGACACTGAGGAAGCGGGGCTCAAGTGACAGGAAGGAGAGACAAGTGGTGGAATCCCGGCTATGTTCCAGGGAGAGGCCCCCCTTACAGGGGAGCAGAGCACCAGGAAGGGAAGCGCCACACAGTTCCCTCCCCATTTCCAAGATGACAAGCGCCCCCCCAACCCCCCACCCTGGCTTCCGGCCAGGAAGCCGGAAGCCCCAGGTCCCACACACTGCCCCATTGTGCACCTGCCACCAGAGGGAATGCAGCCAACACCGAAGCCACTGTCCTGTCGCACCAGAGAGCTAAGCCCCAGGATCAAGTGCTGGGGGCGGTGGTGGAAGCGCCCGGTCCCTCCTCTAAGCGTCCTGTTGTCATTGGCCTTTCCAGCCCCGGAGGGAGGGGCGTCCAGGAAATATCCCTCTGAGGTCAGATAAGCTGAAGGAAGAAGTGGGGTAGCTGGTAGGACAAGAAACAGGTGGAACGCCCCTCACCTACAGGGAAGGAGCCAGAGAGAGAACTAGGCCTGCCGGAGGCGGCATCTTCAGGCTGAGAGGGACTCCCGGAGGGTCCCGGCCCAGAGCAGCACCCACCATGCTGCTCTGCCTCGCCCTGCTCCTCCTCATGGGGCTGTCCATGTGCACTGTGGCAGGTGACAAGAAACTGGCACTCGGTGGCGATGAAGCGAGGTCTTGGGTAACTGTGACCCTGGAGGTAAATTTTGGGAAAGGCAGGGATGATCCATAGTTGACAGGGCAAAGGATCCCCTCCTTGCATGGCCAAGAGAGCAGGCGGTGCATGGCAAAGGCGGGTTGGATGACACCCCTCTGTAGGCAGGTTCAAGGCCATGGCCCCAGGTCCGGCCGAGCTCCAAGGGTGCACGTGCTTATGGGAGTGACAGACGCATGGAGAGAGAGTGATTTAACACTTATTTAACATATATGTCCTAAATGCTTCATAAACATTAACACATTTAATTCTCCTATCAACTTCGCAGGGAAAGGAACAATTCACAGATAAGGAAACTTAGGCACAGAAAGGTCAGGTAGTTTGCCTGAGGTTAACTGCACACCTTGCCCAAGGTCTTATTCTATGTATCTGAGTGTCAGAGGACCTTTCTGGGAATTTCGGGCAGGCATCTTGGGCAGGGTCACTGCTTCGTCTCACTTGTAGAAAGTCTCATTTCCTGACAAATGCTGGTGTGACTGCCAATCTCCTCTACTAGACTGACCTGAGTGCTGTCACAGGGGAGAAATCCAGAGGTTAGACACTGAGAACCGGTGTCTGGTAGAGGCAACCAAAATCTTGACCTTGGGGAGCTTCTACTCAGAACAGACCGGAGACAGCAGGACCAGTGCTCAGGGAAAGCTTCCAGGAGGGTGGACAGTGGGACAAGGACAAGCCTGGCTCCCCCTGGTCCCAGGATGGTGAGGACACAGGGGCCCCAGGAACACCCACCGAATGAACAGCCATTCATGGTGGGTTTTCTTCCCGGTTTGTCTGAACGTGGAAGTGTTTGCAGTTGAGAAGGTAATAGGATGGGGAGGCCTGGGGTCAAGCCTCAGCTTCTCCACTGACTCCACATGACCTTGGGAAGGTCCCTGCTGCTCTCTCAACATCAGTTTCCCCACCTGTAAAATGAGGGGGAAAGACCCTGCCCCCCAGGTATGTTTCAAACCTCGTAGAGCCTGTGCCCAACATCAGGGGACCTGACCCAGGCGCGGGGCAGCCGAGCTGTGACAGGGAGCTCTCTATGCGGCCGCCTGGGTATTGCTGGGCTTTCGACCTGCAAGGCCCTCACCTTGCAGCCAGGTGTACTGCTTATTCTCCTTTTCTCTTGATTAACATCCCTCTGCTTCCCCAGACCCGGGGCTCAGAACGCAAGAACCATGAATGCCAGAGAGGTGACGGAAGGAATGGAGGAACTGTCACAGACTGTCTGGTCCCCTCCCTAGCTCGCAGGGCCCCCTGCATGCAGGTATCCCTGGAGAGAGCGAATATGGAGAGGGCTCAAGGGGGGCAGGACTTCCCCAAGTGAAGGGAAGGGCGTCTCCCAAAGGCCCCCCAGAAACCCAGTGGGTGGAAGAAAGGTGAGCGCTATTTAATTTATAAATAGTCATCCTGCCCAGTTTGCAGTCAACAGTTGCCTTTTACCAAGGAAAAGTGGTTTTCATGAGCTTTACAGAAATGGGTCCAAATCTCCAAAGAGACTTTTCTGGTCCCTGGCCAGGCTGGGCAACTCCGGCCCGAGACAGCTGCCCCAGCCAACGGCATCCTAGGGAGGAGACAGATGGAAGAGACTGAATTAGTCCAAGTCTTAGAAATAAATCCACTTCTACTCCTGAAAGTCAGGACGAGATTAGCTGTGAGAGGTTCAGGGGTTCCCTCTGCACCCCGGCCTGTCCCTGCTGGTTCCTGGAGCTCCAACACTGCCCCTGGAGAAACGGGGGATGGCAGGGGGAGCCCCTGATCCCGCCCAGTGCTCAGCCCCCCGGCAGGGTGTTCCTCACTCCCTCCATCACCTGTCTTCGGCCTTCCTGGAGAAGGAGACCCCACTCCTTTTCCTCCTCCCCGACTGTCCAGTGCTCTGTATCCCACGGGGCTGCGCTTCTGCGTCTCCCAGGCATCGGGACAGGTCCTGGGTATGCAGAGACGTGAAACAGGTCTAACGGGTGTCACCCACTGTCACTCTCCCACAGTGAGCCTCTCTCTCTCTTAGCAGGGGTCAGAGAGAGAGAGAGAACTTTGGTCAAGGTTGATGGAGGCATGAGAACTTCAATCCACAGCCCTCGGCCCAGAACTTTGGCCACATTTGCTCAAGGATGAAAATGTCTTTGCCCAGAGTAGTGGCCTTCACCCCGGGCCACACGCCGTGTTCCTCCTTGGAGGCCCCAGCTCTAGGGCAGGGTGAATCTGGGCCAGTGGGGGAATGCCAGAGGAAGAGGGGAGACCAGACAGGGGGTGGGGTGGGAGGGGAAGCAGGCTCACCTTGCCTACTGGGTGCCCACCCTGAGTCCATCGGCTGCCCCCTCCTTGTCTGTCCCAGAGATGGAGCAGAACTCAGGCTCTGGAGCCAGACTTCCTGGGTTTCAATCCTGACTCTGCCACTTCCTGTGTGATCTTGGAAAATCAGTTAACTTCCATGACTCTCAGTTTCCCCACCTACAAAATGGGAATAAATCATCGTCCCTACTTCATATGGGGGTTGTGAAGAGTAAATGAAACTATGCCTGTCGTGTCTGAGCCTCTGAGGCAGATAACCACCATCTCTCATTTCCTAGCTGATGACCTTGGACAAGTTATTGAATCTCTCTGTGCCTCGGTGCTTTCATTTATAAAGTGGTGACAATAATAGTAGTTATTTTACAGGGTTTTGGTGAGGATTAAATGGAATTAATACGTTACAGTGCTTAGAACAGAGCCAGGAACGTCGTAGGTGAAATGTTGGCTGTTAACTATTATCGCTGCGTGGCATTTGTAAAGTGTGCAGAAGAGCCCAGCGCCAGCGCGGAGCCATTGCCAGTTACCGGAACTTACTGCTCACGCTGCCGCCGCTGCTGCTGCCGCGCCCGCCCCGCTCCAGCTGTAACCCTAACAAACTCTCTGCTTTTACAGGAAGGTGTGATCCCCAGCGTTCAGCTCCAGCTTCAGGAGGTGAAGAGGGGCAGAGTGAGCCAGTTCTTTGGGCTGATGGGGAAGCAGGTGGGAGGTGAGTGACAAAGGTGGGTGGGTGGGGTGCCCTGGGTGGGGTGCCCATGCAGGAGCGATTCTGCGATTCTGCGGGTGGGTTGTCACACCAAGCAGGGGTCCTAGCTTGAAGCCCAGGACTCAGAGTCCATTACTCCAGGCCAGTAGGGGTCGCTCCTGGGATGGGGTGGGGTAGAGTGTCCATCTAAATTATCTTCCAAGCCAGGATACTTTGGAGAGTGTTAATTATGCTGGGTAAACCTGGGCTGTCTCTGGCACATAGGGGATACCGTCACCCTAAGGGTAAGGGCAAATGCTCTGCACCCCTTGGTGTCTACTCAGCTTCGATGCTATGGATGAGTGTGGAGAGTGGCGGAGGAGCTACAGGTCAGCATCTAGGTGTGAGCAAAGCCACAGGTCAGGTGCCTCATTCTGTCTGTTTCGAATAGAATTGTCAAATGAACCTGTGTTCCCTGAGGGGACCCTCAATGGGGGGAGTCCTGTCCTGGGGGGTCAAGGATAAAATAGTCTGGGCAGAGAGCAGTTTCCTCTTTCTCGTCAACATTATCTCTATTCCAAGTGGTGTTGGCGAGGGTGGGAAGGGCCTGGCACCTCCACGCCCTGTCTATTTGGAGGGAATGTTGACAATGGCCGTTGAAGTTGGACATGAGCATACCTTTTGACCAAGTCTCACTTCAGGGAATCTGTCCAGTGGAAATTCATGAGCCCTGAGATAGTTGCACCAGTGTGTTCATTGACAACTTGTCTATAATAGCAAGAACTTCGAAATGACATGAAGTCACCAGTAGGGGAATAGTCAAATATATTAGGCACAGCCATCAAAAAGGGTGAGGCAGATGTGTGGAAAAATGCAGAAAGATCTCCAAGATTCTGGTTCAGTGGAAAAAACAAGTCATATAATGGTACGTATGACAGGAGCCTGCTTGTTATTTTTTTTAAATGACATACAAGTACACACATACACACACATAGGGAAAGTTCTAGAGAGATAACGATCAGACTGTCGATAGTGATTACATCGAAGATAGGAAGTGGAGGTGGGGGTAGAGAGTGAAGAGGGACTTTCATTTTTACTGTACAAGCCTCTACATTACTTAACTCTTTTTATAGTGGGCAAGTATTCAAAGACTGCTTTTATAATTAAAAATAGACAAAACCAACTTGTGACCACACACTTTTGGCCATTGTGTCCTCCTCAAGAAAGTGACTTTGAGACTGGGCCCTTTCAGATCCAACGCCCCTGGAGAAGCAGGGGATAGGTGTGTGAGAGGCATGTTTATTGAGCACCTACTAGGCTCACATGTGATTAAGCTTCACAGCCATAGCCTCTTCACCGTGAGCGAGGAGACTAAAGTTCTAATAGGGTAGATGCTTTTGCAAGGATGCCCAGCCAGGGCCAGGTGCCAGTGCCTTCCCCTCCTCCACACTGCCTCCTAGCGGGGGCGGCCCTGTGGCTCAGCCACAGGAGAACAACGGGGCGTGGCTGGAGTTCCACTGAAAACCCATCATAGGCTTTGAGTCCCCGAAGAGCCAGGAACTCCTCCCACCGCACCCAGCCCCCAGGGGAAGCGGTGCAGCCCACATTCCTTTTCTCTTTCCCCCAGGGACGCCTCCTATCCAGCCTGAGAGAATAAACGGGTACGTGTTATCCAGACCTCTCCCTCAGCACACTTCCCAGGGAGGGTCCACTTGTCCGAGCCTCGAACAATCAGGGGGTTGGGGGAGGAGCCCTGGCCTGGGGCACACGCGCCAGGCTGGCGTTACCAAGGGTGGGGCCACATGCTCTGCTTCCCGGTTGTTTCCGCGGAGGGGTGGTCTGCGCATGCCTAGGGAGTAGGTGCAGGGATAAGAAAGAAACCGGATGAATCCAGTTCTGCCAAAGGTTCAAAATTACCTTGGGTCATTTTTACCTAAAGCCTGCAACCGGAAAAACTAATCAATCCATTTCCCCACCTTGCAACCTCAAGGATCTTAAAAGTGCTAATCTGAGCAGCCAGGAACCTGCCAAAAGTCCTTTGGTGAAAAGGGAAAAAGAAAACCAGCGAAGATTTACCCACCCTCTGCCTCTCCCTTCTCCACCCCTCCCCGCGCCCAACCCCCCCCCCCCGCCCCCACTGATCTCAAACCAATGTCCTAAGGACTCACCCCACGCTTCAGGGCTGCCCTCTCTCACGTGGCTCCAAGCCCCATCTCTCCTTCCCTGACCACCTGCCCTGCGCAGAGGGGACTTGTCTCCATGGGCATAATGCTGCCCTTGGCACACCACACTGTCCCGCTGGGTCACAAGGCTGGGGGCTCTAGAGTGGAGACCCTCCCACAGTCAAGTAGCAGGTCTGCGCTCTCCTCTGTACCCACAACACCGGCGGTTTCTGTAAGTGGTGCCCAGTGGGTGTTTGTGGAAGGAAGGACAGGAGAGAGGGAGAATGGAGGAGAAAGGAGAAGGAATCAATGAATGAGTTGGGGAGGGAGTGAACCAATCCAGGCTTTTTCCTCAACTCACAGCGATTGAAAAACAACTCCATCTACCAGGCCCCAGCTCTGGCCCCACCCCTGCCCTTCATGGTTCCCCACAAAGACAGCCTTCCTCTGCTGCACCTTCTCCTTCTCTATCTCTTCTCTCTCCACCACCAGGGCATCAGCGAGGACAGATGGCCCAGGACCTCCCAGGCAGGAGAGGACCATCTACGGAAGGTAGGCAAGAGCCTCTAGTGGGCTGCAAGGGCATCCTGAGAAGGTGACAGATACTTTGCTGTCAGTCTCAATGGTGGGGGCCACAGCTGGACAGACAGAACAGGCTCCCCGCAAGCTAGGCCGAGGCCCTGCAGAAGAGAGCAGTCGAGGCACAGGGAGGTCCCTTTGATGATGCAGGCCTGACACAGCCGTAGCCCTGATGCTGCACCCTCTCCACCAACGCACCCAGGTACCCTCTGCCCCCCGGCTTTCAGGGCCAGCTGGAGGCACAGAGAACGATGCGTTCCCAGAGCCTGGAGCATCCCCCTTCTTCCTCACTAATCATTGATCATTAGAAAGTTGTGCCTTTAGTCTTAAGATATTTTCTGTCCTCGGCCATTGTACCTAAGTGCAAATCACCCTCGGAGGGGAAGCACCCTAAGCAGCTATCAACTAAGACCACGCCCCAAATGAGTCAAGGGTACTCGCAGTAAAGGAACAGGCATGCAAGTAGGGAAGGGAGTCAGCCTGGGGGAGTGATCAAATGCTCAAGCCAGCCCTGGCCAGCGTGACTCAGTTGGTTGGAGTGTAGTCCCATAACCTGAAATGTCATGGGTTCCAACCCTGGTCAGGGCATACGCTTAGGTTGTGGGTTGGGTTCCTGGTCTGGGTACCTACGAGGCAACCGATCAATGTTTTTTTCTCACATCAGTGTTTCTCCCCATCCCTCTCTCCCTCCCTTCCCACCTCACTAAGATCAATAAGCATGTCCTCCAGTGAGGATTTAAAAAAAAGCTCAAGCCAGCCCATACAAGAGGAAGGGCAGAGGGTGCCCCAGCTGGACAGAGACCCTGGGCTCCAGTGCGCCTTTGCTAAGGCCTCTTCCCCAGGAGCTGCACACTTCTGGACCCTTCTCTCGCTTTCCCACAGAACACCTCCTACTTCCAAAACAGGCTCTTGGGAATAAAGACGGGGGTCCTCTATTTCCCCCTAAGATTTTTTTCCAAAGTGTTTGTTTGAGCCATTCCATTTAAGGGCCATGGAAGTCACCCCAATACCAATACAGAAGTGAATGTCCTTCATGCAGCGTGTGGGCAGGAACGTTGGGTCATTTTTCAGGGATGAAAAGCAACTTGCCCAGTCACACAGTGAGCTGACAACAGAGCCAGGACTAAAAGCTGTGTCTCCTGTCTCCTTGTTCAAGGCACTTTCCACGTCCCTAGGAGGGCCTTTGGGGTTTTAAATGCTGGGTTACCACTCCCCCTCCTTCAGATAGGATAACCAAGGGTTCGCTCTGCCCATACTCTGGAGGCACATACCACGGCCTAATGGAGGACACGGCGGACAGGCCTGTAATTTGATCGCCCTAGCTATCTGCAGCCAGAGAAACAGGAGTTAGGGAATGGCGGGCCTTAGGTGGAGGGACTTGGGAAGGCCTCCAAGGGTGGAGGGGCCAGGCAAGACTCTCCAAACCACCGACCGCGTCCAAAACTCTTCCCAGGCAGAGAGGGTGAGGAGCACAGGTCGGAGTGAGAGCCCCCATCGCATGCTGCCCAGAGGATGAAACCCCTTCTCCACACCTGGACGTTACAGCTGACCAGCCAGCCAGGCCAACTCGCGTGTGTGTGTCCTGTGTGCAACAGTGGTGTGTCCCACCAGGCTCGCAATGAACTCAGTGGGGCTCCTTCCAGGACTCTCGGTCTCACGCAGCGGTTGCACAGAATGTGCACTGTTGGTGCAGTCTCAAGCTGGAGTGACCTGGTCTCCCTCAGCACTCAGAGCTCTTCTCTCACTGCATGGCAGCGTTGAGTCTCACCCCCTTCTCTATCTCCTGTGCCCAGAACATAGTAGGGGCTCAATAAATGAATGAACAGTCATGGCTTCTTCTCCATTACAGGGCAGAGCAGGAATGGCCTGGGCTATGCACCCTGCCCAGCAGCTTATCCCATCAGCAGGCCAGAAGGCCTTTCCCGGAATTGCAAAGGGTAATATTAAACAGCCCTGGTCCCTACCCTTAGGAGGGAAACCGGTTTGCAACACAGGTAAGGACGACAGCCCCAGCCTGAACATAGCCAGCCACCTTCTCTCTGCTCACTGTCCCGATCTCAAGGACCCAAATCCATGTCTTCTGACATGGAGAAGAATTGGGTCCCAGGTCCCTCACCTTGTCTAAGACAACGGTTAGGACACAGGCGATCAGTTAGTCCCTGAGTGTCCAGAAGCACTCCGGAGGAATGAAACGCTACCCACCCTCAGGGACCCCCAGCCTGATGGGGAGACTACTGTGCCTGCCCCGGTGGTTTGCAGGCGAGACACAGGGGACCCCAGGATGCTTAGAAGGGGGCACATCACCCAGAATAAAACCCTAGAGGGCAAACTTAGGTGACAGACATCAAGGTGTTGAAAGGAATGAGTTGGGTGCTTCGTGGGTTCAGCAGTGAAGGAGATTCGTTATTTCACTAGGCTACATAACATTGACCTTTTCTGCGTCCGTCTCCAAAAAGAAGGTCACAGGTTATAAGTGTCTGGGGCATCTGATTCTTGGAGGGAAGGGAGCGTGGCACTAAGCTGTTTAAAAGGAAGGGAACATGGGAGAGAAGGAGGCGTTGGTGGAGAGGGCAGGCCTTTCAGATGCTGCCAAGGGCGTGCCAAGCAGAGGCCGCGAAGGAGGCCATACAAGAGGAAGGGCACGCAGCCAGCAAGGCTCTTCTGTTGGACCTGCAGTGAAACGGTCTGTCTCACGGCTGTTCATCGTGAGCCCCGAAAAATCCCCAGGCCTCTTTCCCCCACTCTCACACCTTACCCTTGTCCAGGGAGAAACACGGCAAGCGGGAACCGTGCAACCCGCTCCCGACACCACTGCAGAATTGCCCATCGCCCCTGACCTCCAGCCCCACCGGCAGCCTGCTGTCTTCTCCAGCTCGCCCCGTGCTGCGCTCAGGGCCAGGAGGTGGTTCACTGATGACCCAGCTTGAAGGATCGGCAGGACGGTTACAGATTTTATTCCTGTTGGAAGTTTGGGATGTTTAGGAAAAACTAAATTCACCAGTTATTTAGTGAGTTTCCTCTACGCGCCAGCACTTCACTGGAAATTCGGGTGGGACTGGGAGTATGAAATAGGAAACTAGAATTTGTCCCTGAAGAACTCACAACCTTCTAGAGCAGTCGAGATGGACTTGCTCTGGGCAAAGTCCACACCCTGCTCTCTACTCATCTTCCTCACACCCACCATGTTCACTTGAGCTTCTGGTTTCTGCCCATGCCATTCTCTTCCCATCCTGGTGAATTCTCCCTCAAGGTCAATGTCTCTGGGATGCTTTCCCAGCCCAGGCACTAAACATTGGCTCCCCCCTCTGAGTTCCCGAAGCACTTTGCGATCTCTTATTATAGTGCTTTATACAATGCTGTTAAATGCTTTATCTCTTCAAGTACATAGGACACGTCTTCCTTATCTTCACCCCAGCGCCAGCAATAGTGCCTGGCACCTAGTACTGTTCTGATAAAGGACTTTCACTTCCTGTCCTCACGGTGCCACGAAGGAGCCAAACTTAACACAAGTAACTGAAGTAAATAATAGCAGCTACTGGTCATGGAACACATGTCCCGTAGGTCTCGAACATATCCAAACACTTAACCCTTGACCCCCTGCCTCGAAACTCCTATCATTGGCATTTCTATAAATGGCACCTCTATGGACCCAGCTGCCCAAGCCAGAAGCCTGGGAGTTACCTCTCCTCCTCATTCCCCACATTTAACACCTCCCCTGGTTGTTGGTTCTTCCAAAACCTATCTCAAATTCATCTTGCCACCTTCACAACCACCATCAATACAAGCCATTGTCATCCCTCACAGTAGCTCCTGACAGACCTCCTTGCTTCCATCTCACTGCCAGACCCACCCCAATCTGTTCTCCATCCAGAACAGGGCCTTTTAAAGTGGGAAATTAGATCACGTCCATTCCAGCCCCCACTGGCTACTGTGTGCACGGTTTCCTAGGATAAACCCGAAGGCCCTGTGCTCTGGCCCTTCCCCCTCAGCTGCCTCACTCACCCAGCCCAGGCTTTCTCTCAGGTGACCATGAACACCACACGCCTGCCTGCTTCGGGGTCTCCCCTCAGGCTCTCCCAACCTTTCGGGTCCCAGGATAAAGGCCTTCCTCACAGGGATTCCTTGATAACCAAGCTCTCCCTTCAGTTATGCTCACACACCTGTCCTTCCCCATTCGTAGCGCTGATCACAACCAGAAATCCTACGTGCTTGTCTCCTGCAGGAGATGGTGAGTCCCGCATCTTCCGGGCACCACTAAACATCCAGTTCCCAAATGCTCCATGGAAAAAATACCTACACATCAGCCATTCCACAAGACAATTTACCTTCAGAATTACTATTCTCCTTCTGTAGATGCTTGAAGGTAAAGGGGAAATGGCAGAGCCCGGATTTGAGCCGAGGTGCCTTCACCTTAAACACACGCAACGCATACCCTACTTGCTTGGTCTATGCCATAACCATACATGCAAGTCCCAGGTGGAATTGTAAGACTTCATAAGGAATTCCTTTTTAGCTGGGTTTACTTGAATAGGTAGGATTCCAAATGTCCGCCCCCCCCCCCTCAGTAAACTGGTTTCTCAAGAGGCTCCTCCCAGATCAAATCACTTGCATTAGGTCTCTCCTTCATGGAGATCCCAAGAGGGAGGTTTTGAAAAGACCCTGAAGTCAAGAAACACTGATATCCAGCTGAAACTCAGTGTTTCCAAGCACCCCTTGCACCCACACTGCCTTGTGTTTGCTGGGACACACTTGGGGGAAATGCTGGGGTGGAAGGCTTCCCAGTGGAAACAGGAAAGGGGCAGAGACGAATCCAGTTACCCCGCGAAGCTGTGTGCAGGGTGATGAGAGAAAGCCATGTAGATTCGGTCCGCTCATGGGAAACTTGGAAGCCAGAACCTGAACTTAACCCGATGGGCAATGGGCAGTCATGTCAATTCTTTTTTTATTTTCCCTCAATCCTCACCCATGGACACTTTTTCATTGATTTTAGAGAGGAAGGGAGAGGGATAGACACATCAATTGGCTACCTTCTCACATGTGCCACAATCGGGGGATCAAACCTGTAACGGGGTGTGCCTTGACCAGGAATCAAACTTGCAACCTTCTGATCTACAGGACAACACTCCAACCAACTGAGCCACACTGGCCAAGGCCACGTCAATTCTTGAGTAGGAAAGTGATGAGCCACGTCTTGAGAGTAAGGTAGTCACTTTTCCTTATCCACTTCCATAAGGAGGTAGCCAAGAATTCTAAGGCGAGGCAGGGAGCTCAGAAGCTATTTGATTGACAAGCTGAGATATGCTGAATGAAGTGGCTCTGAGGGTGCCATTACATGCAATACGAACAGTGCCCCCTGGAGTCACACAAAGTGGTGTCGCTTTCCTGGGTACATCTGGCTTCTAATCACAGGCAAGTGTTAACGGAACCTACAAGGTCAAACTGAGTACCAGCCCTTTAGTTTCAGTAGTGCTCTTCCTTCACTTACCCACTGCCTCCTAAGCGGCATTTCTCACAAGTCTATAGGGTGGCAGGTCCTGCTGGATGTTTCTTTAGCTTCACGCGCTATCTATCTGCAGGGCCCACTTGGGAGGCTGTACTCAGCCGGCATTTGCGGTTCTGGTGCTGCTGGCTGCAGCATCTCTGTTCTCCTGCACGTGGTTTCTCCTGTATGGTCCCTCACAAAAAAATACTCAGTTCAGCTCAAACTTCTGGTCTGGGAACCCATCAGCTGGTTTCCAAGAGCAAAAGTGGGAGCTTCCAAAACATTACTTTGCCACATTTGATGAGTCAAAAGTCCAGCCCACACTTGAGATGATCTACCACACCTTTGTTGTAAGATAAGAGTGCAGGTTTCTAATAACTTTGGAATAAATACAAAGTGAGTTATTCCCAGAAACAAACACCCAGTTAAGAGACTGGCTTCTTGGCATGAACAGGACTTGTCAATAAAGGTGTTTATCTCTCCCAGAGGAACACCGGAGAGGGTCCCGGAGCCACGGTTGTGCAATAGCATGCTATTTTCTCCACACTCGGGCACAAACCAAGCCACCCCCAACCCCGCAACAGCGGCAGCGGGACCTGCATCGGCAGGGACCACGCAGGGCAGAAGACCAACTGCCATTCCAGCACCAGGGGCATCGCTCACCAGCGGGCAGTCCTTTCTTTCCTCCTCAGCAACCTTTACGGGCACCTTGTTGAAGATACCACAAAGGAAGTGGGCGATTATACTGCTCCAACAGCAGGGAACGTCTGCAGGAGAGGCTGTCATACGAGTTTGCAGCAAAAAGTGCTGATGTACAACCAGTGGAGATCCGTCCAATTCTGTAATTCCATGATTCCAATGCATATCTAAAGGTAGTTTCTAAAATTCTAGAATTCCTGGCACTTACTTAGTTTTCACTTTCTTCTAACAGGCAGACCCCCCTGTACAGTGTTTTGTGCACATGTGAGACCATAAAGGAAACGTTAAGAGCCAGCGAGCTGGGCCTCTCCCTAGGAACCATTTCTCTCACTTAACGGGTGGTTATTTAGGCCTGCACACACCGAGAACTAGCCGAGGGCCCTGCTGTGCGTGAAGGTAGGCAGGAAGCAGATTCTCAAACCAGGGTACCTTATTTCTTCACCTCAGTCCAGGAATGGGTTTTAAGGGCTCAATTTTTCAACTACACACAAACGTGTACACTATGTGCATTTAAAAGAAGACCTGAGCCCTGGCTGGTGTAGCTCAGTGGATTGAGCACAGGCTGGGAACCAAAGGGTCCCGGTTCGATTCCCAGTCAGGGCACATGCCTGGGTTGCTGGCCAGGTCCCCAGTGAGGACCATGTGAGAGGCAACCACACACTGCTGTTTCTCTCCCTTTCTTTCTCCCTCCCTTCCCCTCTCTCTAAAAATAATCAAATCTTAAAAAAAAAAAAAAGGAAGATTAAAAAAAAAGACCTGATACTTAAAAGATTCTCAAAAGCAAGGATCACTGCTGAGGTTTGCTGCTTGATCTTAGCACCTCTCATAACCCATTTTTTAAAAGATTTTACTTAGAGAGAGGGGGAGAAACATCAATATGTGGTTGTCTCTCACGCACTCTCCTACTGGGGATCAGGCCTGTAACCCAGGCCTGTGCCCTGGTGGGTAACCAAACCAGCAACCCTCTGGTTTGCAGGCCGGCACTCAATCCACTGAGCCACACCAGCCAGGGCCCAAGTTTCTTGAATGTCATTTGACTTACCAATTGCTCTCCAAAGGAAGACAGGGAAGTTTATGACTGCCCTGGAAGTCACTAGTACAACATACGCCCCAAAGGCCCTTTTCATTTGTATCCTATTCCAGTGGGAAATGTGCACTGTAGGCAGTGCCTTTCTACACTGGTTTTTCACACGTAGTCCCAACCTGGATCTGAACTGGCTTCACGTGAACTCCATCTGAGGCCATTCCTAACCCCAGCCAGGTGACCCGCCCGGAACTACAGGGACAAACTGAAGTGGAGGACAAGTCAAAAGCATCATCTTGCTATCTAAGGGGCACACTGGATTGTCAAAAATTACTAATGACTCATTACTCCCTGGTGAGAGATGGGAAGACAGGCACAGAAGCCATCGGAAGGCTCACAGCAGCACGGAATTTGGGACCAGAGAAGCAGGGCTCGCATTCTGTCCCTACATCTCAGCAGCAAGGCCTCGGAGCCTCAAATCTTAGGTGGAAAAGGATGTGATACGCACCTTAGCCCTGGCCTAGCAGTTCCGTTGGTTGGAGCCTCAGCCCAACACAGACCAAGGTTGTGGATTCGATCACTAGTCAGGGCACGTACAGGAAGCAACCAAGGAATGCATAAGTAAGTGAAACAAAATGATGCTTCTCCCTTCCCCTCTCTCTAAAAATTTAATTTAAAAACAAACAAACAAAAAAACCAAAGAAAAACCTGCCCACCTCACAGCGGTGGTGTGGTGAGGACTGGAGAAAACCATGCAACGATGGGATGATGCTTACTCGGCAGTTTGTTCCTAAACCAGCAACAGAGCCAGAACGAGGCACAGCTTCTACTTTCTTTTAGGTCTCTGGCTTCCGACTACTGCATATAGAATCAACTAAAATCAGGTCTTTTGTCTGAAAAGTTTTCACCACTTTCATTATTTGCCTTGCAGTGGCAGCCACTAGAAGCATGGGAGCCTGTGGGTAAAGCAAGGGAATCTAACTAGGAGAGGGAATTAGTCCCTAGGGAATCAAGAGAGCTGAGAAAACAAATGGTAGGAGGTTGGGGGTCTCAACTTAGACCAGAATGAGATTTCTGGTGTTGTTGCTGTCACCTGGGATTCCAGGTTTCCTTCTGCAAAACGGCCAGCAGGAGGGTCAAATGGGGCAGTGTGAAGGTACCCAGCACTGTACCAAAAGCACGAAGCACAGGGCAGGGCTCTCTCCCACCCCAGACATAAAGTGCTTTCATTTGGAGGGTTTCAGGAGTCAGACCCAGGAGTAACTGCACATTTCTCTTCTCATGAAAGAGACTAAATGGCCGAGCTTATTTGTGGAGGTAAAAAAGGGGTCAGAGGGAAGACTGTCTGACGGAAAGTTGAAGAGTACCCCTCTGGTCCTGTACCTGTGATTTAAACCAGAGAAATCTTCCTTTTACAGCAAGCAGCTCCTTGAATAACATCGTTTCAAGCTGACTAGATGCCACAGGAGCTTAATTCCTTTATGTCAAGTAGCCTATGGAAACCGGTCTTGTTAAACATCACTTCACTGAAAATCATAGACTCTATCTGACGTTAAGTGAGAACTTACTGTATTTTTAGGTGAAGGGCGGGCAGGTGGCAATCAGTAGAGGTTGGGGACCTAGATATGCACAATCTTCAAGTGCCTTGACCCCCCAGCATTCCATTCTCATGGTCAATTTTTACCTACTTCAAGATTTTCAAAACATGAGTGTAATTCCCTTTGATGCAAATACCTAGAACAGGGAGCGCTGGGCACACATCATTCTAAGGTTAATGCTAAGGGGCTTTTTATATAACCTTGTTTCTCTTCATGCCAGCCCCCAACCCCGGTGAGTGACACCAGACTCTACCCTTGCAATGAAGGGGGTGCCCGCAGAGATAGGTTCTCCTTGTCACTACCAGCCATGGTGAGCATGGCCACCCCGGCAATCGATTTCCACCCTCCTCCTTTCTGTCAGGAGACGTGCCCCACCTCCCTTTCCCTGCACTGAGCAAATGCTACGGGAACATATAGCTCCTTTCAGAAGTGACACAACCGGAGAGGCAGTGATTCTCAGAGGTGGTACAGCTCACTATTGGCTCATGAGCTCAGAGGTAAGAAGGGATACACCTGTTTTCACCTTCCCACAAGTATCAATTGTACCCCACCTACCCTAACTTCCTGCTGGTTCCTTTGCCCTTGAAATCAGAGAATGAACTCAATGAAAGAATGAATAATACTGACTAGCCCTTGTGGAACCAAAGCGGGGAAGAATTTATTCCACCACCTAGACAAATTCAGAGTAAACACACCCTCTCCAGACAGCCTGCATCACAGAAACAAATTCCCCCGGCCACAAACCGCATCCCTCAACAGACAGTTCACTGTGAGGGAAAAGGGTCCCAAGCGCACTTCCTACTAGCAGGCAGGTCAGCCGCACCATTTTCACAATAAATGAGAGCTTCTGAGTGAAACAGACTTGAGCAGAGAACATGCTTTATTGAGGAGTAGATATAGAACAGCACATTCTACCACATGTGGGGAAGGGTCAGCTTCTGTAAAAGGCCTTTATCCCTTAAGAAAACCCCCAGTGAAGTCGCTTTTGGATAAGTTTTAAGTGACACTGAAACTGGCAGGGAGCTGCCACCGAACATGCTTGAAACGAGCTCCCCCCACCCCACAGGGAGTGTGAGTAGTGTACAGAGATGACAGGAGAAAGGCACAAATGACCAGAGTCGGGACTGTGGCGAGGGCTCCACATGAAGACAGCAGTGTTGGAGGCGACCAAGTTGGGAAGGGTGACATGTCATACATCAAAAGCTGCCCCAAGATAGCAGGTTATAAAGAGCTAGAGCGAAATTAGAGGGAGCATCTCTTCCTTCACTTAAATACCAAAAATAGGAGAGCAGAGGACGGGGGACGGTGGCAAACCCCAAAGAGGGGGTGGCGGCGGAGTTCCAGGAAGGGCAGGAGCACGTCGGCCCTGGAGGGAGGGCGCAGGGCGAGGCACTGCTGAGGAGAGAAACACGCTCGGCGGGGTGGCCGTTCTGCCTGCCCGGCTGAGGCAGGGCTGAGACATTCTCAGTTTCCGCTTCTCCGAGGGTGTTCAGACAAAATCAGTGCAACTTATGTGGAAGTGCAGGGGTGCTGGGTCAGACCGGTACTGGTGAAAGGGGCTGTGCAGTTAACCACGCAGTTAACGTGCGGCATGAAAGGGAGAACTAACTGGAAATTATTTGGCACCTGCAAACAGAAAGGGGCAGGAAGTAAGGTGGGAAGAAAACATTTACTACTGGGCACTTTCTGGTGAGGTAAAAAGTATTCATTCCCTTCCACCAAGACTTGGCCCACTGCCCTCCACCGAACTCAACACAAAACACAGAACCACCACCTCTTACTTCTCTCCGTCTCACTCAGAGAGATGAGCGCTGTTACTGACACCAGTCCCAGGGCGGGGCTTCCGAAATGCTTGGCTCTGGTCAGCCTGATACTGGTCAAAACAAGTCTTTCCATAAAAATGGAGGAAAATATTTAAAGTAGGATGAGACCCAAAGGGAAGAGACCCCTCCTGGCACACACACACAGAAGTGTTACCTCTTCCCTGCCTATCCAAACAACACGTCAGGAATAACTGGAAAGGTCCCGGCAGCGGCAACTATATTTGGAGGTCTGGCAACAAGGTGGCAAGAAGCACTATGACAAAGTTTAGAAGACACGACACAACCTCATGGGGTAAGAGAACATGAGGAGAGAACCGGTGACCGGACAGGTACAGTACCAAACAGAACACCTGGGGTCAGTGCTACGAGGGACCTGCACTCCAGTCTAACATAGGTCCCATCCGGGCAACCTCACTGAGGCCGAAACAACAGTTCCTCAGAACCAGCGTCTGCAGTGTACATGAAGGTCGGAGCCAGGACAGTCCTGAGGGGGTGGCCTTCCCAAAGGATACTGTACTTGCCAATCACAAGAGCGACAGAAATGACAGACAGATCCCTAGGGTACGGATTCCTACTGCTGGGGTTCGCTGGCTCAGAGTAACAGGTCACTTTAAGTGCCCTTGGGAGGGGTCCATTTCAAACAGCTGGGATCCATAGTTTTATTGGAGTTGGATCTCTTGGCCTCTTTGGCTATCCACTCATCAATCAGGTCCTAGAGGAGAAAAACGGGAAAAACTGTTACACACACCCCACTAAAATGGCTTTCTATATGAACTCCAAAATGAATGTTAGCAAAGAAGGAAGCACCAAAGGTTTAATACTCTATGAAGGTGTAAAAAAAAGATCTTTGACTTACAGATCCATTTCTTTCTACTACACCCTTAGTAAGACCTGAAAATCCTATTAATGATAAGTGTGAGTCGACTACAAAAAACTTTAAATGTGTTTAAGTTGAGATGGCATTCCTTAAAGGAACTTAAAACCACTCCCACAGGCCTAGAGCTCACTCCCTCCCCTCTACGGAGGGGCAATCCTCTGCAACCCGAGAAAGCCTCCGAGTGATAGTTGTGCTGTGCAGCCGCGGCTGCTCGGCTGGAGCTGCCGAACAGTGTCCTCCCAGCGGGACGGAGCACACCAAGGCTCTGCTAAGGACAAGCTCAGCGGCAGCCCTGCACACTAAAGAAGCGAGGCCGTCTGAAAAGGTGCACGGAGCCAAACTCCTTTAAGAAGGGAGCTTTACCTTTAGAGTGTTAGGGCCCCACTTTGCTCTGCTAGGCCCAAAGGGACATTCAGCAATGAGCAAGCAGCTGACAAAAACTTTACCTGTCTCTTTAAAACGAGGTGCTTTCCTTTCCAATACTTGAGCATCTGCAGGGCCTGCAGAGTGCTGACAATGTCCACGGGATTCACAGCTGTCTCCTGGCTAATTTCTGAAAGAGAAGAGCTGCTGAGAACCTGGCCAAAAGTGTAGACTCTTATCAGGCTCCCCCAGCTCCCTCCCTTACAGGAGGTCCAAATGACCTCCAAAGACTGGAGCCTTTGCTACTCAACCCAACCTGTTCAGAAAAAGTTTAGTAAGTATTCCTTCGCCCAGTCCCAATAATTACAGAAGACAGTTATTACAGCAAGAAACCACTCTCAGCCCTCACAGAAATCAAGGTCAAAGACATATCATTAAATTCTTCTACCTTTGCATAAATACACAGGGATGTTTTAGAAGCTCCTGTATGTGTTGAAAGACTTCAAGTTTTTCTTCATTTCTAAACTTTTGTTAAGAATTTAAATGCTATAAATAAAATCTTTTAAAAAGCAGAATTAAAACGTTAGCACAACCTGAGATTTGAGAAACCAAATCATATAACCAGTCCCACAAGCCAAGCGCTCTGGAATGCTTAGGCGCCGGTAAGGGTCTCTCTGCAGCGGCCCAGATTCGGCTGGTCTTGTGTTATACTCAGATAGAACACAGAATGGGGCATTATCTTCACAGGTTATAAAGCATGAATGGGGCCAAGTGGAAAAGTCAAGATATCCAGTGGTGTTAACATCTTGGGTAACAACCATTCTAGAGTCAGACTAGAGTCAAACACCAACCTTTGATAGAAATCTCTTTGCCTTGGAAATTGTGCAGATAACGAAGCAGCACTTCTTTCCAGTAACTGCGGTAGCTTATGAGCCCCAGGTCTGAGAGCGGACGTTCCGGGGAGCCAACTTTTTCTTCCACTTTGGAAAGCAAATAGCCTGCCAGGGAATAGACACAGCTTTCTTGTTTTCTTTTTAAAGCCATACTGTATCTCATCCTATTAGAAAAGAACAATGTGCCAACATGGAAGAAGGTACAGAAAGTACAGTACACTTCGCAGGATCGATTAGGGTCCAGTCGACTTTACTCACTCAGTGGAACACTATGCAGCTGTCGCAGAACATGCTGTCTCTGTGTGAGCGAGCAGGGAGAACGTGCACCTGCATGTATTGTTAACAGACACTAAGAAACTCTGGGAGGCTTCACCAGAAACTTTAACAGCAACGGCTATCTGCAGGTGTGTGCTGGGAACAGGGTGTGGAAGCCGTTTCGTTATAGAAGCTTCTACTTTTCAAATTTTGAACTTTGAAGATCATCAGAGCTTCGGGGTGGGTGACCAAGCGGAGGCACAAGGAGAAAGGCGAGCCTGGACAGGGTATGGAAACTGCCCTCCTCATCCCTTGCCCAGTGCATCTCTTCCACTCGGATGTTCATACATTGACAACATCCCTATCATATCCTTCAATAAACTGGTAAAGGATCTGATGAATTCTTCTGAAGATCTAGTAGTCCTGATACTGCCTTCCCCTAATATGACCCATAATTCAATTACCTTAAAAAGATTTTCAATGACAAACCTCTAAAGATGAAGAGCTGAGAGAGATGTCCCTCTTTCAATGCTGTAAAGACAGTCTTGCAACCAAGTCCTCATATTTGCTACAACATGAACAACCCTTGAAAACCTTACGCCATGGGAAAGCCACCACACAGACAAGGGCACACACTTTGTGCTTCCATTTCTATGAAATGTCCAGAACGGGAAGACTCAGAGACAAGGAGACTGAGTAGTCAGCGACACTGTAATACTATGTAATGGTGTCGCACAGGTACCAGACTCACTGGGACAGCCACTTCATAAGTTACAGAAACGTCTCGTAACTATGCTGTACACCTGAAACGAGTGTCAACTGTAACTGAACAATTTAAAGTATTTTTAAAAAGTAGATTAGTATATACCTAGAAGGGGGGAGATAGGGAAATGAGGAACTGATTATTGCTAGTAAGCATGAGTTTTTTGGAGGGGAAGATGAAAACCTAAACCTGGACTGTGAGGATGACTGCACAACTCTGTAAATGCAAAAAGTCACTAAATCGCACATTTCAAATGGATGAATGTAGGCTATATAAATTACATCTCAACAAAGTTGCTTTAAAAAGGGGGAAAAATTAAAAACAGATTTTCTTGGTGCCACCTGTGAAGTAGTTGGGGGGACTGAAATCTGAAGACACCTCCAGTTCTAACACCTAAACATGCGCCATTCAACACTATGGGGACAGTCAGTAAAACTCTCAGTCTGGGAAACTACTAGAAAACTAGTCTGCTTTCTTCAGCAAATAAACAGCAAAGAAAAAAAAGAGATGGAGTGGGAACTTTCAGATTAAAAATGTCTTACAAGCCACATCTATCAATTCCAATACATCAATTCTACATGAATCTGAGTAAAAGTAGTATTTTTCCCCCTAAAGAACAAAATCACAGTATCGGGGTAATATAAACACTGTAATTTACAATATTAAGAATATTTTTGGTGTTTTTAGGACCTTCTAGAAATATTAAAATAATTGAGGGTGGGGACATAGGTAAAACAAGACTGGCCATAAAATGGTAACCATTAAGGAAGCGTTATTATACTACTATTCTACTTCTGTATGTTTCAAAATTTCCACAAAATCAAGTTTATAAAATAGGTGCTACCTATTAAAAATACACAATCTTCCCTCAGAACTCTAAAAGTTCTAATTTAGACTAAAATATGTCGAGCGACAGTGAACACAATACAGTTGATTGTTATTATTTACTGCAGTTCAGCTCTACAAAGTCACTGCAAATCCCGAGTTAGTGAATAATGAATGAACCATCGCTCCCAGGGAAACAGAGTTAGGTTCCGCAAGCCTCTGGTCACATTTTCATCAACCAATCGGTATGGAACCTTGTTCATGTATTTCTGTTTAACAACACCTGTTTAATACTTACTGTTCACATAGTAATACTGGTTTCACGGCCAACAGCACAATGACCTATCCTGAATGAAGCCCAACACACATTTTCTCTCTGTGAAGCACATGAAAGCCTTTCTAGACAGTATTCCAGCACTCTACACAGAGACCATTTAAAATTAGCAAAAAGCACCAAACTATGAAAAATATAGCACTAATGGCCCGTGGAAAGAACACGTGTTTATACTAAACTGAAACAAGGTACCCTGTTTGACCTCTGCTGGAAATGTGGGACTGATTTTTTGCTGCTGTGCACACATCCACGAATGGCAGCCAAGTGCCGAGAGGACGGATTTTGAGGTTACAAATAAAATTGTAGTGAGTAGGCAAATCCCCAAATACAGAAGCCACAATTAATGAGGTCCATAGCTTTTTTAGCAGGTATCCTGGTTGCCTCCAGAAAAGTCCTTACGAAAATGAAATCCTTAATATCCAAAAGGAGATCTGAAGCCTTATGCATACATGTGCTGGTCCCAAGTCTCAAAGTGGGATAATCCTAACAAGCTGACTTTACTCTCCTCTATACTGCCTACTACCAGGTACCAGGCTGAAGGTCTTGTATTCACTGAGTAGTCACTGCGTATCGGGCCAACTGACGAAGTTCAGGTTTTGCCCACTTATTCACTATACATCAGCATACTCCAGCTCAAAGCCAGAACTTGTAGAGACCACAGGACAAAAAGGCAGCAGTATTCACATGGTCCCTGCCACACGGATCTGGGCAGTTTCACTTACTGAAATCAATGAGCATCTTGCCATAGCCCTGTCTCATGTACTGAGGCATGGTAAGGATACAGGATACATTATAGTTGAGGAATGAATTCTTCTCCTAAAATCAAGAACAAACAGATGAACAGGTCATGCGGGTTTAGAACCAAAGGTGTCAGCAGTCCTACAGACACAAAATAAGGCTGCTTGCAAAGTATCTGGCTAACCAGTCCTGGGCGTGGTTGTCCAGCTCACAGCTGTTACACACCCAAGGGTTTCCGTAGCTCTGAGACCTCCAGCCTCATTTTAAGGGGGGCTGACTCTGGGTTCTCTACAGTCACAGAGCAGGGAAAAAAGGATTAGACTGCACCGTCAGTCTACAGCAGCCCTCTTTAAAAGCAATTTTTCAAAAGGGGGCTGCCTCCAGAAGGGAGAGGTCCGAAACAGCAAGTCCCCATTCTGAAAGGAGGTCAAAAACAATCAAATCACATACTGCATGGTTCCATTTATGCAAAATGTCCAGAACAGGCAAATTTAGAGAGACAGGAGGGCTGGGAGGGGTCGAGTGGAAACGGGGGACTGCGGCTCGGAGATACCGGCCTTCTCCCTGGGGTTACGACAATCGGTGTGGGGAGGAGCAGCAGCTGCACAGCCGTGACTATAGCAAAAACCACCATGCACTTTCATGTAAACAAGTGAATTGTGTAGTACAGGGATTATATTTCAATAAAGTTGTTTGTTACATTAAAAAGTCATCAGCACAGTCTGGCCTCAAGTCTTTAAAGGCACTGTGGCATTATCGTTGAAAGAACCCAGCTTAAAAAAAAAAGGGAAAAGGAAAATATTCCTGGTTTTGAGCTAATAACAGAGAAGAGGGCTGCGCCAGAACATTTGGCCTGACTACAAGCTGTGGGCTTGTGGGTCAGAAGGCAGGGCACCGGCCAGTAATTAATAGGCAGCTCCAACCTACAATCCAGAAATGAATAAACCAGAAGCTTTTAATAAAGAATGGCACATTTTCATTAAACAATCTTTGATATGGCTCCCCCCCCCCCTTTTTTAAAGGGAAGGGCTGTATTCATCGTCCAGAACACTGCATTTTCCTGTCAATGCTCTGGGCCCCCCCTGAGCCAGTACCAGTCACCCTGCTCTGACTGGTATTAGCTTCTTAATGTCCAGATCCTGCTGACCTTGGAAAAATACCCGATCAGGTGACAGCCAGTGTTGTCCGCTTCCGTCATAACGTAGAACAGGAAGGGCTCCACGTCGTAATACAAGGTCTTGTGGTCCAGAAAAAGCTTGGCCAGCAGGCACAGGTTTTGGCAGTAGATCTACAGGCAGGAAAAAAAAGAGTTCATGTGTAGGCCAGTGATTCCCGAACTTGTGAGATAAGGGCCTAAAGTTAAAGGTCACGCCATTATTGTTAATGAAGCAGAAACTGTGTGTTTTGGCTACAGAAGAACTCTACGATCTTTACAAGGTCAGGTGGACACGGAACAGACTCCTCCAGAAGCTGCCGGTGTGCAACACTCCCACCGCCCCCTGCTCCAGGGCACCGCTTTCTACCTTGTTTTTCTTGCCATCCACTTCAAACACGGATATGGAACCTTTGCGGTATATCTCATCGCCGGGCGGGTGTTTCCACACACACTTAGCCTGCAAGAGAATGGAATTCGCATCAGGGAAACAGGCCTTCCCAACGAGGTGGCTGCGCCAAAGGGGGAAAGAATCTCAGGTCAAATTTAGTCAGCCGAGATGACAGACGGTTGGACACACACTTGAGAACATGCAGCAAAACAGGTTTCTTTTTTGAATAAAACAACTTAAGGCTTCTAAATCACTGTAATATATTTATGATATTTTCTAGCAGTTTGGAACAAGTTTTCTGGATTATATTCTGGCATTGTTTCAATCCAGGAGATTAAAACCATCTACTACGTAAAAGCCAGATAAACAAAAAAATACCCTTGCTTATTAGAAAATGCCTGCGACAACAGGAAATTCTTAAGCAGCTTATTTCAAGCAGCTTAGAGTTGCTAAGTAAAGAGAGGAGTGCTTTTTACTCTCACCTTTACCAGTAACTTCTCTGGTTGCCCCCCAAGTGTTCCCCTTTGTTACATAAGAAAATAGGAACAAGTCCTTCTGTGGCCGGGGGGGGGGGGGGGGGGGGGGGGGGGGGGGGGGGGGGGGGGGGGGGGGGGGGGGGGGGGAGGGGGTGGGGGAAGGCAAGGCATCCTGGTTGAGCAGGAAGCTGGGACTTGCGTGAGGCCGGCAGCACCCCAGGGGCACTTGGCCACAAGGGGGCACAAGGTACCCCTTGTCTTACTCCCAACTGCTAATAGATTTAAAGCAGCCAGTCAGCCATTGCTGTAAATTAGTGATTTTCAACACTTTTCATCTCACCACACACATAAATTACTGAAGTTCTGTGGCACACCAAAAATACATTGTTTGCCAATCTGACAAAAAGAAAATAGGTATAATTTTGATTGATTTACACAAAAATAAAACTAGTAATTATCCTTTTTTGCACCAAAGTGACTTTTAAAAAAATCAGGTGCCTATACTTCTATACAAGGATTTCTGGTACCAAAAATTAACCAAGCAGATGCAACATTATGCAACGTGACCAATAAGATGCAATTCTAGTATACGGCCTGTATATTTATGGCTTAGGACAGGGCATTCACACTGAATGGCTATCGTTGTGTTGGCTGTTATTATTATTATTTTTTAATTTGACAATCTAAGGGAAAAGAAGTCACTGCCCCTGACTAAATAGTCTGGTATTTGCATGTTTAAAAAAATTCTTGCAACACACTGGTGGAAAATCGCTGCTATTTGGTGAATTCTTTAAAGGTTTTATGTAAATACATTTCAAAAGCATATATATATATTTAGAGCATTTTCTATTAAATTTGACTGTGCCTTTAAAAAAAAAGATTTTATTTATTAATTTTTAGAGAGAGGAAGAGGAGGAGAAAGAGAGGGAGAGAAACATCAGTGTGTGGTTTGCCTCTCATGCTCCCCACTGGGGACCAGGCAAGTGCCCTAGACCGGGAATTGAACAGGTGACCCTCTGGTTCGCAGGCGAACTCAATTCACTGAGCCATGCCAGCCAGGGCTCAATGTGCCTTTTGATCAATGCAAGAATCATGACCTAATCTGTCACATGTAAATCCAAACGTTAACTAGGATTTCTTCAAGAAAGCGCCACCCGTCGCCTTTCCCCATCACCAGCCCTTTAGTCATGTGGCTTTTCCCAACAGTAGCCAAACTAACGCAACAATTATTTGTTTAGAAACAGAAGCCAGACTGTTAGCCATATGGCCAAAGAAGGTCCATTTCAGCAATTAAGCAACAGGAATCAGAAGTATGGATTAAAATAGGTTTTTATTTCCTAAAATTTGGTTTTTTAACTCATATAATACAGTTGATCCTTAGAAATTCAGAATGTTTACTTGATCCTCACACAGATTTATCCAGACCCTTTGTCTTCTCTACGTACTGCTCTTTCTTGCCCCTTGGCTGTTTTATTGGTCAGTGCCACTAAATCACCAGAAACAAAAAGGGCGGAAACGGTAAGCAGTTCACACCAATAAAAACGCCAGCCTCACTTTCACATGGCAAAACCGTGCTTTAGTTAGTTCACCTCCACGGTCCACAACCACGCAGACCAGCCCTTCATGTCGTCACCCCTGCGCCCTAGCGCCCCACCAGTCTCTGCCCACCGCCTCCCCTCCAGCTCCACCCGCACCACGAATCAAGTGTGCCACGGCCTGAAGGGCTTTGTTCACAGGGTGGGTGTGGGCCACAGCGCCGGAGACTGTGTGCTCCTGAGTTGGACACCCAAAAAAGTATCACCGAACGGGGGGGGGGGGGGGGGGGGGGGGGAAGAGTGTAAAACAGAAACTACGGGAAGCCTGTGTTACAGAGGCTCAGCATATGGAAATCCTGGGAAATAAAGATGCAAGGAGAAAAGGCACCCTTAGAGCCAAATTATATTATGACTACAAAACAAAAAAGAAAGGTTTCCCTGTTGGAAAGACTCATCTCTGTCCCATACTATTTCCCCATCCCTACTCCATGGCAGAAAGTCCCTTTAAACTTTTCATTCCACAACTAGGGAAAGAAAGATAGCTTAAAGCTACAAAATATCTAGTAAGCTTATTTGTCAACAATAAAATAAAAAACCACTAAACTTGAGAAGGTACCTAAGTTATTTTCATCTAATCTGGTATACAAAAAAACTAAAGGCAGCGATAATGCATATCCAAAGGAAGAAAAAGAAAAGAGCAGGCAGCAAGACAAAAGACAGGGAGATGTGTATGACAGGACGTGGTTTGGGGCCATCAGCTCCTTGAGGTGCCACCCAGCACCAGCCACGCCACAGGTTGCAGAACCCTGAAATGTGGCTTTCAGTTTCCTATGCCTTCTTCCCAATACTGTTGACCACTGAGAGATGCTTGGATAAACGTTACCCAGATTGATGCCAAAAGTTAGAGATCCCACTGCAACCACGGTCACGGAACCCCAAACAACTCACCATGTGTCGGCGGAGTATCGTTTGGCTCTTCATGTATTTTAAACAGAATTCACACATATAGAGACGTCCCAGTCGTGCATATTCTTCAGGATACGGAGAATGGTACCAAGTGTCAAGCTCATAGCGACCAAAAGCAATTGTTTTAATCATGTTGCTCCCCTCTGTGATTTGGCCTTGCAGCCTTAATTTCTCCTATTATAGAGAAGAAATCAAAAGTCAAAGGAGAACCAGATTACAGCTCACACTTGAACGATGTGTTTGGTGAGTTAGAGGTAAAAGCCCCACCCCCAATGCAGCTGAAAATCAGCACATAACTTTTGACTCTGCCAAAACTTAAATATGAATAGCCTGCTGTTGGCTGGAAGCCTTGTGGATAATCTAAACAGTCGATCAACACGTTTTGTATGTTATATACTGTAGTGTTACAATAACACAAGGTAGAGAACAGAAAAAATACATTTGCAGTATTTACTAAAAACATCCACGTTTAAGTAAACCTGTGCAGTTCAAACCCATGTGTTCAAGTACGAACTATGATCATCTTTGTTTTTTTTTTTTTTTCTGTATGCTTGTGTGCAGGTCACCATGCCAGGCTGTGGGGGAGAAAGGGCACATTTGGCTTCTATACTCACGAGAAACCAAAGAGGGCTGAGGGCTACAGGGACATGGACAACCAGGAAAGCTTAGCACAGGCCTCAGTGAAGAGGGGCTTTTCTCTGCTGCCCGCCACACTGAGGGTCTCATCTCTTTAACGTCACAAGTCTCTGGGAAAATTTTGTTTTTGTTAGCCTGAACCACAATGAATTATAAACGACAATCTACCACAAGTACAAGCTCCCTACCCTTACAAAACATTCTAAAACTAAACAGAAAAGATTATCTAGAATGTGCTTTACATGTCTCCAGAAAGTTTTACAAAGCTGTGCAGATCTGCATGACGGTGACCCACCCTCTCAACTTAGGTCCTTTAGAAATCATTTCTAAGCATAACCAGGTGAGGCATTGAGGACAGCGAGCCTAGGAAACATTTTGCTTCCCGGGTATACGCACGGAAAACCGGCAGTAGCAGCCCATCCCAGCCAAGATAGCAAGCAATCCCTGATGCCTACAAAACTTTCAACAAGCCTACTCGAAGATTTTTAAATGAAGGAAGTATTCAATACAATTTAAAAAGAGAGATTCACTTTGCAGAGATTCCCTGAACACATTTAATTAATCACAATTTTCATTAAGCATACTTGTTGAAAAAAAAATTGTGCCTAGAGTATCAAAACTAAACGTTAATGAACTGTAAATAAAAATCAGAACAGAAAACCAACTTAACATGTTAAGCCTGGATGTGTCAAACATTCATTCTAAAATATCTGACAACGGCCCTTCCCATCACTCCTCTTCACTCCTCTTTTTATTCTTTTATAGCTGTATTGAAGGGCGAGGCAGCCCTGCAAAGGGGAGTTCCTGTTTGGGTTAAGAGAACAACAGGGGGTATCTCCCAGTCTACAGGTTCTCAGAATTGCAAATTACTCAACTGAGACAAAGGGGCACCCATTGTTTTATCCAGCTACCCACCCCCAAACAGGTCCTTCCAGGAACTGAGATGGAGGAAAAAAATTCTAAGGGTTGAGGGAAAGGAGGAGGGGTAGTTAATTTTAAATATGAATGGGAAGGGAGACAGTCTCAATTAAGATGGCTGGGGGAAGGGGAAAGAGATTCAAGCAGCAAGGTACAATTAATTCCCATCAAACTGACTGCTCATCATTTTCCTGGGCAGTTCTCAGTGCCCGTTACAGTGGTCCTTGGCTGGAGGCTTTAATACTCACCAAGTCCTCCGAAGCCCGGGCTTGTGCTCTTCGGAAAAGATCCAAGTCATACTCGCTAGTCAGGTTTTCCAAAAGAGGTTCCCGAGTATTCCCATAGGTCTGCCTGTGTTCCTAGGAAAATAACCAGAGCATCACACTCTCCACTTCTAAAAACATCATCTTTTTCATTTCAACGATGCTAATCAGAGGGCCAAGCTATTTTTTTAGTGCCTACTATATGCCAGGCAATACACTAGGCACCATGGATTTGGAACAGACATACCACTGATCAGGCAGGTTAACGCCAGAAGACACCAATGACCAATCCTGGTGAATCTGGAAAGGGAAACGCTCTTACAACTCTCCAAAAGGGAGTTTCGTTCTTCTCTACCATCAAACAAGCACTCAAGAATCTGAACTCTACGCGTCCATCTCTCCCTCTGAAAATATGCACAACCATACAAATAAGTAAAATGTAACAAACCCAAAGGCACTCCAGATTCCTGAGATCTGGAAGAAACTTTGGTGGACACTCCTCCATTTAAAAACAACACAAAACAAAAAACAAATCTTTAAGCCTAGAGTCTAAGATTTTACACTGAAAGGAAAATCTGCAGGTAGGAAAGGGCAATTGTACGAAAAGTCTCTTGTAAACTCTTCCCTTTGAACTGCTGTATCATTACACTGTCCGCTGAAGGCATTGTAATGCTCTCACTTAGAACTCAGCCCAAGTGCAAATGAAAAACAGGCTCAACTCTTTGAAAAATATTTGACTAAATATTAAGCAAGAACAAAAGAAAAAACAGTCATAGAAAATTAAAAGCATAAACACAACCCAGTTTTAAATAACTATCAAACCTTACCATGGCACTCACTACAAGTATCCTTTCACAGGGAAGAAATTACACAAAGGAAATCTCCCTTTTAAACCTTTGACTCTAGCCCTTCCCACTCCCTCACAGACTCCACCTCCCACCCACAGGGTAGAAGATAATGGTAGTCAGGTGGAGTGAATGGCCCATCCCAGGAAGAACATTATAGATTTCACACATACATTAGCACATGAGGAAACCACTCACCAGTACCTTTACTCCTAGTAAAATTTCTTATGGTTAACCTGGGCCCATCTGACTGATATCTTTCTGAATGTGGACTCTGTCATCTAAGATTTAGGTTCTAAGCATTAGCTATTTCTTCTAGTTTCAGGAACTTTTTTTCTATCACTATAGATTAGTTTTACCTACTCTGAAAGTTCTTATAAATGGTAAACTTTCTTTTTAAAGCTTCAAAAAATATACCATCCAACATTTTCACCAGGAAGCTTGGGTCCAAATAACCATTCAAACCACTGGAAAGCAGATGTTTGTAAGATAAATTTCAGGAGCTTTTACTTTAGACATTCTTTCGACTTGTATGATTCTGGGCACATCACCTCTCTCGGCCCTTTTCCCATCTATGAAACAGGTGAAACACCGTCCATCTTTGCCACAAAGACAATGGAGCAACATAACCACAGCACCTAGCACAAGCAAGCACTCAACAAATGGTATTACCTGTTACCGTACCGTTACACCTCTACCCAACTTGTAGATAAACACATCTAACAAGACAGAGAGAAAAACACCACCCTGCACCCTACAGCCCACAGCTAGAGAGCCCTTCCTCCACAGACCCAACACAGTCGGGCGTGGGTGTGCAGCCACCCCACACCCGCCCTCATCTCACACAGGCCCATCTCCATTCATTTGTAAGGTCCCTTTTGTCAAAAAAGTAAATGCATCATTTGGCATATTTTTGTCTTAGTGAAGCCATCCTGACTGCCTCAGTAGTCATAAGCCATACTTCTAAAAACCTACTCCGATGCCTTCCAACTCCAGTGTAACAATAAAAAACATCCTCAGAAAAAACAGTGAGCACATGCCAAAATCTCAACAGTGGTTAAAGGGTCATTTTTATTGGAATTTTTCTTCCCTATTTTTTTTGTATTTTCAACAGTAAGCATTTGTTAATAAGTTTATAATAAAGTAAATCTTTACTTAAAATTAAATTTACACAAAAATTTTTGAAGAATTTTTAACAAAATGAGGAAATTAGTTCAAGATATTAAGAGAAAACAAAATTCAAAGCTGTACTTATAGTAATAACCAAATGTAAATAAGGCATTATGTAAAAAACTAGGGTACATCCCAAAATGCTAACTAAAGTTATTTTTAGGCAGTAGATTAATGTGCATTTCTGTATACTTTACTTAATTGTTCTATATTTTCTATTGCAAATGTGCATTAATTTTAAAACTAGAAAAAAAAAGTTTAAAATACCACAAAACAATTTATAGACTACATCACTGAATACTTTTTATTATGTAGGAATTTAATTTTTCCATCAAAATAAGTGGACTACAGCTTAACTTGAGTATTTTCCTTATACAGACATTGTGATATTTGTTTGAATGGGTAAATTTAACCCTTTAAAGATAAAGTTTACAAACAACTAGAAGGTTGAACTTTTTTTCCCACCTAGTTCTAAAAGTATTTTGCTTTTGGAAGCCCTCTGGTTTCCACTCTTAGCAGCCTGGTTTTGGGGAATACAGTAAACTCTGACTGCCAGAGAAGAGTCCTTCTGCTTACAGAGAACACCAAACAGCACATCTGAAAAAAAAGACGCTTAGAAACCAAAAGGAGTTTGTGCTATTAAAGTATTTAACTTTTTCTCACCATATATTTCTCTTTCTGTTCTTTGCTCAGCCCAGAATTTCTTTTCTTTCTAAGTTCAGCAACTTTTTCTTTATATCGCAGCTGCCTCTCTGTCGGTGCCTAAAAGGAAAAAGTGAGAAAATTGGTCTAAGCTAGCTAGAAAACTCGTTGTGCAATTAGTTGCAAAATGAAAGTAACAAAAAAATAAGGGTGGGGGGTGTCAGATGTGTTACAACCACCCTGTGGAAACTATTAGCAATTTAAAAATTCCAAATCAAGTGTCCTGGTCACTTAGACCACTACCCTGTCAGTTACTACGGAGTTCAGGAATGTACTTTCTTTAATATTAACCCAAACAAATTAAGGATGGAAGTCTCCACCAAAGTAAAAGGATTAAAATAAAGATCATTTCAATTCAGTAAGATTTATCGAAAGCTTACTGTTTTCCAAATACTGACACAAAAATGAATAAAAATTTACAAACTGAGTAAGAATAGAACCTAAGACAGACAAGGAAGAAAAGTGTAGCTATGACTTACAGAGTGCTTATTACCTGCCAAGCACTGGGGGTGGGTATTTTATTATGCATGATTTAGCTAACCACCCTGCCAGGTAGGCATTATTCACTCCTTTTTATTAACAAGAAAATAAAGTTTAAGGCAGTTAGCTGACCTGCCCAAGACCACAATGCTAGAGTAAAAGAACCACAGAATTCAAATTCAGATCTGTTTGGCTCCGAAGCCAAACTTCTCCCTCATCGCCATGCTTCCTCTGCTATCCAGCTACAATACATCCACAAAAACAGACGTCATATGATGAGCTATGTACATACAATATGTGACAAGCGCTAAACCAACATTCTGAGAACACTGCAGTGAAAATGCATGAGGAGGAAATTCATTAATTGGAGAAGTTTTGGGAAGAATTTCTACAATAGCTGAGAGTTGAACAAGGCCTTGAAAGATAAATGCATTTCCTTCTTGGTATAGGTCTAGAGTTTGGAGCAGAAACACAGCAAGAGTAGAAACCAAAGGCATTTAGGGAGGAACAAGAAATTAATGTTCAGAGAGGTGAAGAATTAGGGTAAAGCAGCATTTTGGAATTCAAGGGAAGAGAGAAGTAGATGACATCATCAACAAATGTCAAATGTTAAGGAAAAGTCACTGGTGATCTTGGAAACGTGCCAGCAGAGTGAAGGGTCTGAAGATAAATTACAATGGGTTAAAAAGTAGATGCAAAATGAGGAAACAGAGCAGCAGGTATAATCTTTCAAATAACTGGGATTATCTTTTATTATTATATATTGTCATTACGATTATTATAAATTGCATGATTCCTTCATTTATGATGTAGAAGTGTTCGTTTCATGAAAATTTCCTATTTAAAAAACAATTATGATTCTGAGTTTGACTGAAGACCAGTCACTTAGATGCACCATGGAAACAAGAGGCAAGGGACACCTGAGACCATCCTGGGCAGAGGACATCCAAGACTGGGCTCTCAAAGTGACTGGCCAGAGCTTAACGAGGGCCGTACCTGATGCCTGGTTGCATGCCTGTTGTTGTCATCTTGCCTGTGGGACAGCATCCTTTCTTCTATCTGCTTATCCCGGCTCTGTGCTCTCACCTGCAACCATCGACAACGTCAATAAACCCACCTGCTTCTGCAACTATGTTCACTTAGTGCATACGAATACAAGAACAAATCCCCTGAATTTATGTGGCACTTTTACTTCCAAAGGGTCTTCACATTTATTCTCACAAAATCTGTAAGACACAGGTAAGGAAAGCTTCACAATCTGTTTTCCCAGTCATCAACTAAGAATCAGAAAAGTCAAACAATTACAGCTAAATCTTGGTGGTAAAGCTAAGAATTTAATTAAAGTTTAACTGAAAACTCTGACCTGGACTCTTTCCACTGTACGATGAAAAAGAAACAAGAACAGAGGAAGTACAAAGGACAGAATGAAGTACAAAGAAAATGTTAGATCCCTGCAGTCAAGTCTATAGGAAAACTTAACACTGTCCTTAAGACAAATCACATCAGCTCTCTGACAATTTCAGTTTCATCTTCTGGAAAGTAAGGACTCATACACAACTGTCTAGACAACTTCAATACTCAAACTCAGCATGGCCAAAACAGAAGACTGACACTCCCCCACAGCTCTGTTCCACTCCAAATCTTCCTACATCAATAAAGAGCAACTCTCTCTACACAAGTGGTCAGGTCAAAAACCTGACTGTTGTACTTGATTCTTTTTCTCCTACACCTCACATCGAATCCATCAGCAAATCTATTAGGCTGCTCCCCTCCAAAATATATCCTGAGTCCAACCAATTGGTATCTCCACTGATACAAGTCTGGTCACCATCCACAGCCTGAACTTCAGAGCAACCTTCTAACTACACAACCCTGAGTCAGCTCTTCCCTGTCCAGTCCATTCTCCGCACACTAGCAAGCTGTGATTTTTTAAAAGGGTTTATGAAGTTACATCACACTGCTGCTAGAGCCCTCCAGATTCTTCCCGCAGCCATCAGAATACAAATGCACTCCTTACGCCAGACCCACAGGTCCTTTCTGATCTGGATCCAGCTGCCTCGTTCCCCATCATGCTCCAGCCACACTAGCACAGTTTGGGTCCCTCAAACCCAACAGCTTACCCCACCTCACAGCCTTTGAGCCTGTTCACCCTTCTACTTAGATCTCTCCTCCTACATCTGGACACAACTCTTTATATTTTTTTTTAAATATATTTTATTGATTATGCTATTACAGTTGTCCCTTTTTGCCCCCTTTATTCCCCTCCACCCCACACCCCCCATTTCCCGCCCTTTAGTTTTTGTCCATGGGTCATACACGTAAGTTCTTCAGCTTCTACATTTCCTATCCTATTCTTAACCTCCCCCTGTCTGCTTTCTACCTACCGCTATGCTACTTATTCCCTATACTTTTTCCTCCTCTCTCCCCCTCGCACTCCCCTGTTGATATCCCTCCATGCCTTATATAAATCCCTTTAACATTTCATATAATAAA
>PVJI01009672.1:0-64190 GCA_004026765.1 Micronycteris hirsuta | reverse complement strand
ACCTTGAAAACATGCTTGATTCCATCCAATGCTTTTGCTGATTAAAGGCTTAGAAGCTGACAGAATTATTTAATTCCTGCTTCTACCAAACAGGCATGGTAAGTGTGAGGGGCAAACACTTACCTACATTTAAAGGGAGTATGGGAGATTAGGTCTTGAATCCCAACACAGCAGGCAGGCATCAGGGTGGGGCTTATCCTGTGTCTGGAAGACACTGGGGTGCTGAGGCCTGACAGAGAATGGACTGGCAAACATGAGCCCCCAGGCAGAAGGTGAGAGACTTGGGAGCCAGCTGGCTGAGGTTAAAAATAATTGCTGTCAGCTGGGAGCTGCAAAAGGAAGATAAACAGGTCTCTGAAGCTCCCCCTGACCCAGGGATGGCTCCTGAGGAGGCCTGGTGAGAAGGGAGGGAAGAACAACCACAGGTAAAGGCAAAATGACCTTCAGGCCTGAATATCAACACCCTACTCCCTAGCTCAGGCCCCTGGCTAAAGCTCCTCCCAGAAAGATAATATCCTTCTGAGTGGGAGGCCAGCTTGTGGGAGGCACAGAAGAGAGTCTATCCCCCAGTTAGCAGCCCAGCCCCTACTCTGATAAGCACAGAGCACAGAGACCTCCTCAGATAAGGACAAAACCCTGGCTGGATCAGGGCAATAATTTCTGAACCTGGACAGCAAAACCAGAGGGAGCCCTGAGGGTCTCCACTGAGAAAATAAGATCCATCTTTTGCATCTAGTTGTCCTTTATACCAGGACACAGTGTTTCCTTCAAGAAGACAATCTAGAAACTTATCTTTAATAAAGACCGTAAAATCAGAATGCAGCTGTGGGCTCCCAAGCCCATCCCCCTCATTTCACAGCAGAGGAAGGAGGTCAAGGCCCCCCAGGTAGTGGCAGAGCTGGGAGGAGGGCCTAGGTTCTCTGGACCTGGTCTAAGCCTCGTGCACCTAACCCTGCTACCAAGGCTTCGTGACCCTGAAGGAAGTCCCAGCCAATCCACCAGACACTGTGAACTGAGAATCTATTTTTGATAAACTTTACTTTTTAGAGTGGTTTTAGGTTCACAGAAAAATTGAGCAGAAGGTACAGAGATCTCTCATCTGCTCCCTGTCCCCACACATGCACAGCTCCCCATTATCCACATCTCCCACCAGAGTGGCTTTTTTGTTACAGTTGATGAAGCCACACTGACACATCATAGTTGCCCCAAGTCCATAGTTTACATTAGGGTTCACTCTTGGCGGTGTACATTTGAAGGGTTTGGACAAACGTGTGAAGATGTGTACCCACCATTATAGCGCCATTCAGAATAGTTTCCCTGCCCTGAAAATCCTCACACAGAGCCTTTACCACAACTCCTATGACAAAGAACCAATCACAAGGTTGAGTTGCTGTTAGCCTGGGATTCATCTCTGCTGCACAGCAGGCTGGATGCATTCCTTGGTGCTAGCACCTGGGATGGAAGTGTTTCAGACACACCGGCTCAGGAGTAGGAGGCAGATACCTCAGATTGACTGGTAGGCCAAGGCAGGGCCAAGCTGTGATGGAGAGTAGCCATTGTAGACAAAGTTTGCCCTTGGGACCTCCCACTTCCACCTCCACAGCACCTGTGCATGTGCAGGTACCCCCTCTCCCCCCACTCACACATACACCTTCTATTCCTTCCAGTACAGTAAACTTCTCTATCTTTCCTGAGGATTCTAGTGTGTTTTTGCACTATCTTCCATTCAATCCAAAAATGCTTCCAGGAAGGGATCCAATGTCAATTATTTGCTATTCAGTGTCAACTGAAGTCATCACATTTCCCTCCCCAAGGGCCACAGTCCTTGCACTATAGTCCTCAGCTCTCCTTGTATAATAAAACGTTTTCATCTTTCAGAAAGTTTAGGTACGTGAAAGCAGGTGGGAAGAAGGCTCTTTCCTGGAAATCACCAACTTGTACCTGCGTCTTCAGCTCTTCATAGCACAGATTCCGGCCGCCCTTCAGGCAGAGACAATGAGGAAGAGCAACATAGGATGAAAACAGACAAGGGGATTTGAACTAGAAGTAGTCATTTGGACCAAAAAGCAAAGCTTTATTTTTCAGAATATGAAGCAGGTAAGAATAGATCACTGGCTCTTGATGCTATGGTGCAGATGTGCTGGTGTTAAAAGAAAGAGCACCGGAGAGACCTGGGTTCTGGTCCAGGGTCTCTGTAAACGGAGTGGGTGACTTGCAAAGCCTCTCTCCTTCTCTGAGCCTTGACTGTGCTTCTCTAAAATGTGTGGGTTGGAATCAAATGTTTTCTGCAATTCCTTCCTGCTCCACGGTTCTACAGCTCTGTAGTTGAGAGGAGGAACTAAAAGCATAACCAGATGAATCCAGACTGTCAGGCTTCCCACAGCCTTCACTTTTGACAAAAGTGATCGAAGTGGCTTGAAGAAGCAAGCTGTTTTCACCAAACCCTGGCCTGCCCTATCCTAGGAAGAAGGTGCTGATTAATGCCCAGCAGATTGCAAATGCCACTGTGATGAAGACCCCAGCTTCATTTTAAAAGAAAAGCACATCGATTTTTGGAACAATCCTCTCCTAGTGTATGTAACTTTGAGCCAAACCGAGGAAATTTATGAGAGCTCAGCTTAATCTTATAAAATTTTTAAATCAAAAAGTGCTGCCTGGAAGGACCTGGCTATTTTGGTGGCTCCAAAAGGCAAATACAAGGATAGTTATGCTGGCATCAGATGCAAAGGCAAGTCTTCTAACAGCGGGGAAGTCTGGGCTGCTGTGTGTGCTGGAAAGCTCACTAGGTTTGGAACTGGAATTAAGACTCTTAAATAAAACTCTGGCTCTGATACTAATCACAAGTGAACTTCATCACTAAGGCAGGGACCATATCTGCCTTGCTGACTATTGTAAACAGTGCCTGGAATGAAGTAGATGCTCAATAAACATTTTTTGTATCAATGTTTTGCAATGTCATATAATCACCGATCAGCTTTTCTGTCTTACTTGCTCTTTTATTTGACCCCTTCTTCAGTCTCCCTACCACCACTTCCTAATCTAGGCCATCATTATCTTTGTCCAGATTGCTGCAGCAGGCCCCCAGCATCCTCACTGCCTCTGGTCTTGCCCTGGTCTAGTCCACCTCCACACTGCAGCCAGAGTAATCTTGATGGAAGGCTGAACAGGTTACTCCCTATTTAAAAATCAGTCTTCTAAATTGTCAAATTTGTTGGCATAAAATTGTTAATAATATACTCTTACTTTTTTTTTTACTTTTTTTTTCTTACTTTCTTTTAATGTCAGTGGGATCTTTACTTTTTAGCCCGACATGTGGTATTTAGTAGATGTTCCATAGGTACTTGAAAAAAACATGTTCTGAAGTTGTTTACTGCAATGTTCAATTAGGTCAAGTTGTCTGATCACGTTGTTCCAGCTTCTCTTCTCTTAATGCTTTTTGTTTGGTCCACTTGTTCTATCAGTTCTAGTAAAATCCTTATTTATGATTATGCATTTGTCTACTTCTCCTTTTAGTCTGTCAACTTTTACTCTACACATTTTGAAGCTGTTATTAAATTCATACAGTTTAGAATTTTCCTGTTGAATTGACCCTTTTGTCATAATAAGATTTTGCTTTCTTTTTTTTTTACTGTATTAATCTAGCTAGAGAGGTATTGATTTTATTAATCTTTTCAACCAAATACATCCAGTAATACCTCTTGACTGAAGTCTTTTTTGTGTGAAATTGGTGTACCCACATCAGTCTTTGGGTTGTATAGTGTACTTTTACCATCATTTTACTTTGAATCTTTCCATGTCCTTGTGAAATAATAAGAAATATATGTCTGCCCCTGGTTTCACCAGGTAGTACCAACATCTGAGAATGACATTTCAAGACAGAAAAATTATAGACCGATCTTACATATGAGAATAGATGCACAAATCTTAAACAAAATTTTAATAAATTAAATTCATCACTATATTAGAACAATAACACATAATGGTTATATTCTTGGAATGTAAGATTGATTTAACATTCAAAAATCAATCAGTGTAATTCACTATATTGATAAAATAGAGGAAAAAATCATATAATCATCTCAATGGATATAGAGAACATTTGATAAAATTTAACATCTATTCTTGATAAAAATAAAATTCTCAACAAACTAGGAATAAAAGGAAATGTTCTACAGCGTGCATTTCCTTGAAAGCAAATATTACACGCTTCCGCCTACGTTCAGCAACAAGACGTTCACTCTCACCGCTGCTATTCTGGATTATCCTGGTGGCACAAGCCAGGACAGTAAAGTTAGCAAAAAGGAGGTATACAGATTGGAAAGGAAGAAATAAAACTAGCATTACTTATAGGCTACATGATTATATACATAAGTAATTTGAAAGAATCAATTGAAAAACCATTAAAATTAATAAATAATTTAACACTATCTCGCTACACAAGGTCACTATTTAGAAATCACTTGTACATGCTAGCAACAAACAATTAGAAATGTTTTAAAAAGTAATGCCATTTTACATTTAAAAATATTTAGGAATAAATCTAACACAAGATTCATAAGACCTCTATTTGAAAATCTATCAAATATTATTGAGAGAAATTTTTAAGTCCTCAAAAAATAGATGAATATACCAAGTTCATGGGGTGGCAGACTCAATATTGTTAAGATGTCGATTCCCCCTCAATTGATGTACAGATGAAATGTAATCTCAATCAAAATCCCAGCAGGCTCTATAAAAATAGAAATTGCCAAAATTCTAAAACGTATATAGACACACTCAGAATAAAAAATAGTCAAAGCAATTTTGAAAACAAAGGAACCAATCTGGAGGACTCACGTTACCTGATTTTGAGACTTACTATATAATTACAGCAATCGATTGTGTGGGATTGGCATAAGGACAGATAAATAGATCAGTGAGGCATATTAGAGTCCATAAATAGGTTCACACATATATGGCCAATTGATTTTTGACAATAGCTCCAAGATAATTCAATAGGGAATTCCAACAAATTGTATGGAAACAACATGATATCTACATGGGAAAGAGAATACTATAACAAAAATTTGTTTGAAATAAATCACAGATCTAAATGCAAAGGAGGAAACATAAAACTTCTAGAAGAAAAAAATGAATATCTTCAACTTCATGGTTGAAGCAATAATTTCTTAAACAAGACACAGAAAAAATACCTCAGGAAAAAATTAAAAAACTGTATCTCAGAATTAAAACTCTGTCCTTTGCTCTTCAAAAGACTGTATAAAGAAAGGGAAATAGCAAGTCGCAGACTGGGAGAAAATATTTGCAATACATGTATCTCACGCAGGGCTTGTGTCCAGAGTATATCAGTAACTCCATAATGACAATATAAAGCACACAATCCAATTCTTAAATCGGCAAAAGTACACACTGTACAAAAATGAAGATATTTAGCAAAAGATATATGAATGGCCAACAAAAAGATTCTCAACCTCATTAATCATAGGGAAATGCAAATTAAAAGCACGAGATATGACTTCTCACCATCTGGAATGGCTAAAATTAAAAATTCAAGCAGTACCAGGTGTTGATGAGAATGTGGAGAGGCAGAGATTTTCTAATCTTTTCTTTTTTTTAATAATAGAATGATTGTTGCTGCTTCTTCAAGCCACTAAATTTCAGGGCATTATTTTTCAAAGAGATTTTATTGATTTATTTTTAGAGAGACAGGAAGGAAGGGACAAAGAGAGGGACAGAAACATTGATGTGTGAGAGAAATATCCTTTGCTATCTCTCACATACCCCCACCTGGGGACCTGGCCCACAACCCAGGCATGTGACCTGACCGGGAATCAAACCAGTAACCATCTGGTTCACAGGCTGGCACTCAATCCACTGAGCCACACCAGCCAGGGCAGAAATTTTCAAAACATTGCTGAAAGTACAAAACAGTAAACTACTTTGGCAAACAACTTGGCAGTTATTACTAAAGCCAAACTTATACATAACCTAGAACCTGAAACAATTCTACTCCTGGGCATTTGCCCAACAGAAATGCATGCATATGCTCACCAAAGATAAGTACAAGAATATTCATAACAGCTTTATTCATAATTGTGTCAAAATCTGGACTCAGTTTAACTCCCTACTTTTGTTCTATTTTTTATTGTATTTTTCCCATTACCCTTTATCCCCCTTACCCCCCAACTCCCTGCCACAGTTACCACACTGTTCTCCATGCCCATGAGTTCTTTTTCCTTCTTGCTCTGTTCTTCCACCCCCTAACCCATCCCCAAGCTGTTGGCCTGCTTTCCATCTATGAGTCTGTCTTTATTTTGCTTATTATTTCAGTTTGTTCATTAGATTCCTCATGTAAGTGAAATCATACGGAATTTGTCTTTCTCTGACTGGCTTATTTGACCTGGCTTAGTTCTCCAGGTCCATCTTAACTGCCTACTGATAGGTGAATGGGTAAACAATTTCAGATATGTTCTTACAATGGAATACTCACAGTAATAAAAAGGAACAAACTATAGCAATAACAAGGATGACTCCCAGACAGAGTTGAACAAAAAAACCTAGCCTCAAAAGAGAACACATTGTATAATTCCATTTATATAAAGGTTAAAAGCAGGCAAAACTAACCTTTGGGGAGAGCTTTTAGAATAGTGGTTACTTTAGGAGAGGAGTATTGATGGATACAAGGCATGAGGAAGCCTCCGGAACTTGATCTGGGACATGGCACACAGCCCATGCACACGTCAACCTGAGCAGTACACCGATGACTGGCAGCTCCCTGGGTACGCCACTCTTTCTCTTAATAGCATAAGCTTGTCTCTCTGTCCAGAAATCCTGTTCTCTATCTTGCCAGCTACTCCAACTCATCCTTCAGAACTCAATGTGGATACCATCAACTCTAGGAAGCTTTCTCCCAACACATTCTCAAGTTTTGGGATATCCCACATCAAATGTATAAGTGGTCAGTTATTTATTTGTTCAAAAAAATCATCATATTCAGGATTCTTAAAGGGTGCCAGAAAGTACCCCATTCTATAGGGCCTCAAAGTCTGATAGAGACTTGGCAGAAAAATGCAGGCATAGAGGTTACGCTCCAAAGTACCACCTCACCCACCCCAGGCCTGCAGGGAGCAAGAGGGCTTTTAATGACTCTTTCAAGAAGAAGAAATAATACCTGCAAAATAACTTCTTTTTTAAAAAGATAACTTCTTTTAACCTCCTTCAACTACTTATTAGCTGCACTGATCAAAAGATGGGATCATTTCCTTTGAGTAATCTTTAAAATAATTGTATTTTCTTACTTTCCTACTTTTTAACATCATCCAGGAAAGGCAGCGATATTCAGTAATGGTGAGTTGTCCTATGGTTATAACAGGGTTGTGTGCACTTTACAAGGCTGTCTGAGGGTTGAGAAAGGGGAGTGTAGTTAGGAACAGAGTCTCAGGTCAAACTACATCAGTTTGTATCCTGGTTGACCTATAGCTTTGAGACCTGGCCAAACACTTAAGACTCTAGGAGCCTCAGTTTCTTCATTTGCAAAATTGGCATGACAGAGCCTACCTACTAGGGTTGCTGTGAGGATTAAATGAGTCAGTATACATAAAGGGCTTAGAATGATGCAGGACAGGCATATAGTCAGCACTCAGTAAGTGTAGCCATTCTTATGTGGAATATATGAGAGGACAGGGCAACATTGCAGACATTTCTCCATTCATGATTACCCTACATTTCCTCATCTCTCTTCTGAACTCCAGGCTCATATTTCTTACAGCCTAATGGATATTGTCACCTGATTGAAATGTGAATAGCTCCAATTCATCAATAATCAATCCCAGATCCCCTTCTTGATTTTTTTTGCTAATTATCTATTGTCTAGACTAAAACATCTCAATGATATTTCTTTTCATCCTCTTCTATATCCAATTAGTCTACAAGTCTTGAAAATTTTCACAGGAGGACTTTCAGTCAAGATGGCGGTATAGATAAACATGGCTCACCTCCTTGCACAACCACATCAAAATTACAACTAAAATATAGAACAAACATCACTCAGAACCATCAGAAACAAAGTTGAATGGAAGTCCGATAACTATAGAATTAAAGAAACCACATCCATCCAGACTGGCAGAGATGTGACAACTTGGAAGAGGCTGGTCCCACAACCACGTGTGGTGGATAAAAATTCAGGAGGGCTATCTCAGGAGTGAGGAGTCCCAGCCCCATGGGGCATGAACAATAGTGTGGGGATTGCCAGAGGGAGTGGGGTGTACTGAGTGGAGAGAGACAAGGGGGAGAATTTGGGATAATTGTAATAGCATAATCAATAAAATATAATAAAGAAAATTCTCATAGCCATTCCTTCTTTTCCCCTAGTTCCACTGCCACTTCCTGAAATGGCATGCTAGATTGTCACACATTTGGCTTTCTTCCAGCCTCTTAACTCACTCTCCTCTAATTCAGACTGTTCTTCCTAGAACATCCCTTAACCTCATAGCTTCTTGCTCAAAAATCTTCAGTAACACTTAGTTGTCCTTGGGAATCAGCCAAAACTCCCCAGTCTAGCATGCAGCGACCACCACAATCTGACCCAAAACCTACCACTTCCAGTCAATTTCTTTTATCTTCTTAGTCAACTTGTCTACCCAGTGTATAGCCCTGACTGGTGAACAGGGCTGGACATGGAACTAAGGCCCAAAGCCTATACGGGGCCTCTTCCTTTTCTAAATTCAAGCTTAAAGCTTAACACCAGTCACTAACCTAAAGGGAATAAGGCAGAGAACCCAAGTGCTCCTGATGGAAGAGAAATGAAAGCAAGCAAGATGGCTCCTCTCAGGCCAAAGCAATCCCTGGCCTTCCCATCCTGCCAAGTGAGAAAAAAGGTAGAAGAGAGTGCCACACCCAACTTTTTGCATCAGCTTTAAAAAATTTCAGTGCTCTTGCCCAACACCACAGCACGGCCCTGTCATCGTCCTGCGCCTGACCAATTGGGTCTGTAACTCCTCCTGGGTGGAGAGAGGGAATTGGAGTTCTAGTGTCTCCCTTTACCTGGAGCCTAGACTTTGTAGCGTTTCCCACCTCTTTACTTTGCTCATCTCATTAACCTTGCTTTGAATATCCTGCCTGTTGAAATTCTATTCATCCTTCAAGATCCAGAATTCTGCTGGCTGATCATCTTACTTCAAAGTTGTATTGTCTAAATTCTATCAGCACTGACTGTACTTCTAATTCAATATGTAGCATTTTCTGCTTTGTATTATTAGTTATGTTTTCTTGGATATATACATTCACTCCTAACTGCACTGACAATTCCTTAAGCCATAGACCACGTCCTTGTACAAGTCTGGGGCTGTTAATTAAGATTCTCTGGTCTAATTTTTTACTCTACTACCAACTAAGCTTAATAAATATGTGTTGATGAGTTAAATATTTTATGCAATGAGCTTTGAGCTGTAGGTTTCAGTGTGAAAGAGATTTAAAAATATGGATTGCATACAAGGATATTCATTGTTACCATAATATAACAGCAAAAACTTAAAAACAACCAAGTGTCCATTGACAAGGTAATGGACAAGTATAATCTCTTATATGTCATGTGGAAAACTGCAAAATAAAATAATGCACTAAATGTATGTGTATCAACATGGAGAAATCTAAAAACATAATGCTCAATGAAAAGAGCAAGTTTTAGAACTTTATCATTTAGCATGCACGTGCATTTTAAAAGCACAGATAAAATAATATAGTCTGTTCATGGATTCATGAATAAAAATAAGCTGTAAGAATATGACTCAAACCCATTCATATTCACATTCATTGGTTGAAAGACAGGATTGGTCAGAGTCTTCGAACTATTTTCTATAATTTTCATTTTATTACATGAAGTTAAAACAACAACATGAGTTTGTTTTACTGTTTTTTGTCTTCTTCTAGATTTTTAAACTTCTCAAAAAAGGAACAGAAACAAACAAAAAGATAACATTTGGTCCAGCTCCTTGTCCTCTGGCTGGTATGATGTAGTTCTTTCTATTGTATAGATGCAAAGATCAAGGGAGGGGGCAGGCCTGGAGCCCTGCTGAGGCTCTGGCCTGCCTTGGGAAGCATTGCTGATGAAAGATTCCTAAGTCTTTCTAATCAGCTAGTTTTCTTGTATGTGAAAAGTGAGGTGGTGGGGGGTAGGGGACATTTTTAATATTGCCTGCTTACAGTAGGTTATCAGATGCTGTTTTTAAACCTCTTATGAAGAGAAATCTCATTCTTTGTGCCCCTTTTGGATCAGTGCTGTTTCCAGCAAAGGTCTGTGTCTTGTACACTGCCTGTAACACTAATAACAAGAGCTAACTTTTCCAGAACTTAGTATGTGCTGGGCATTATGCTAAGCATTTTACGTAGAGCTTTGTGTCAGTAATAGACACTTTCAGATGCAAGTGCTGCAACACTCTATGCCAACAATTAGTTCAACAATAAAGAAATGTGTTATGTCACATAACTTGGAGTCTAGAGATTGATAGCCTTTGGGACCGATTCAAGCAGAGGCTCAACAATATCAGCCAAGTCCCCAGGTCCTATTATCTTTCTGTCCAAATGTGTGTACACACCATGGGAAGAATGCCATAGAGTTGGGGCTGCTCACTTCCACATCTGCACCCACTAGGAGAGATCCAAATTGGCTCAGACCTGCTCATTCCTAACAAATCTCTGTGGAGGAGAAGGGGTTCTATGAACTCTTAGGACCTTCAGCAGCTGGGGTGGGATGGATGCTGGGTGCCACACCCAGCCACGCCCACCATAAATACACTCATGTGGACCTTCACAAGGCTCCCACAAAGTAAATGCTATTATATAGTCTATGTTGCACAGATGGGAAAATGAGAGGTCAAGTGGCTTACCAAGGTTACGTGGCGGGCAGCACCATGCCCTCCACAACTATGCTGCACTGCCTTCCAATACCTTAAGGTGCATGCTTAATCATAACTCACTAGGCAGCCACATGGTGCTCCTGCCACTCAAACCCTGAGCTGATGGTCAGTAGGTGGCCACATCCAGGCCTCTGTGGCTCCCTTCCTTCAGGGCCGGACTCCCCTTTTCCTTTTCACAGCACCGACGCTGTCTTTTCTGCAAGCTTGGCTCCGAGTGATAGATGGACCCATCACTTCCTTGATCCTTGTCGTCTTTGGGAAGTCGGCTCCTGCTATGTTTTTACTGCTATTAATCTTTAAAAAAAACAAATGATAGGAGCAAACAGAGGCTAGGAACAGTGACAACATACTTGGAAAATTGACAAAGGCCCAGAATCTAACAATTCCCTTAGTCATAGAGCTGGCTCTCTTCCTGGTCAGTAGGCCAGAGGGTCTGCCCCAGAGCAAGGGCAGAGAGCTTCCGGCAGCTCGTGTCTCCCAGTTCTGGGGGGACCTCTCAGGGCTCCTCTCAAGGTCACCTCCTCAAGACCATGTCCTCGAAGCATTCACCTGATGGCTTTGTCATCTTTCAAAGTATCTTTCTTGAAAGCCCCGTGGAAGTCCAGTTTTCCTAGATGGGGTCACTGGTTCTCAGAGATGCTGGACACTGATGTTCTGGGTCCCCAAGTCAGGCACACAGGTCAGAGCCAGCCAGTGTTCTTCATAAACTACACAGGAAGTGAGGCTGTGCATACGGATATGCAGACAAACAGCTGCTCAGTGGATCTCGTTAAAATGCAGATAGTGATTTTTCACTGGGTCTGGAGTGGGTACTCCAGATTCTTCACTTCTAATAAGCTCTGGGGGTTGCTGATGTTTCTGGTGCATGGTCCACACTGGGAAGGGCAGGGGTGTAGAGGATGCTAACTTTGGCTGAGGCCATGGAAGACAGTGTGTTTGGGGTTTAGGGTTAAGGAATCAACATGTCTTCCTGGGAGCTCCATAGGTAAAATGGTCATCCATTCCGGCCTGATCTGAGGTTCAGTTATCACAGGCTGCCAGAGATGCATAATCCCAACCTCCTCAAGTCAGTGGGAGCCCCAAAGCATAGGAGTGATAGGATGATAGATTTCCTCTCTATATGAAGGCTAATCTAGAGTTTCTGATGCCTGGGCATGGCCAAGCTGGGCCCAGAAGATGCTTGCTGGGGGTTGACGGGAGTGAAGACTGGGGACAGAGAGAAGGCACTGGTGGCTCTTCAGGTTCCCCTTACCCTGAGATCCCTTAAACCACAATTCAAGGACAGAAAGCGTTGACAAGGTGCAGGTTTATTGTCTTCTCACAGACCTCCCATTCAGCCAGATCACTCAAAGTGATCTGTGTGTGATCTGTGAGTGAGCACGTCATTCCTGCCCCATGTGTTTTGCATCTGTATTGCTCTCCCCGAACTAAAGCCCCGCCTCCTCCTCTCAAGGGGCACAATGGGTTAATGTCATCCATATAGTCTCAGAAGAGGGAGTGCGGTTTTAACGTGAGAAGGAAAATATTGACAGGTTTGTACAAGAGACATAATTAACTCCATGCTCTGGTGATCTGCCAACATATCTTTCTCTCCTTCCAACCCTTTTGCACTTAAAGTCTTATAAAATCCTGCTTTAGCCTTTAAAGGCAAAAAATGGTTTGGCTGTAAGAAATATTCTAATCTTATGCAATTTAAATTTGGTATAGTCTTTAAAACATAATCCCATACAGATGCTGCGGGTGAGAAAGCACTCTGCGCTGACACCAGCCCCGTGTCCGCGTCCTTGCCTTCTGGCCGGCCAGCTCTCTCCAGTGCTGCCTGTCTCAGCAAAGGTCGAATATTAAAGTCAGAGAGCTCCAAGATACAAATAAACACGATCGAAGCTACAACAGAGCCAGGAAGGGGACTCTGCGGGAAAAGCAATGCAAAGGCGAAGCTCTGAAGTCGGCCTGCTCCTTTGGATGCTTCGCAGTATCTTTAATCCACCAGTGACAGAAGAGCTTGGTTAGGAGAGACATCTTTCATCTCTGATCCTCTCCCTGACAACGAGAATAGGGTGAGCACATTTGCATAACAGAAGAGAGGGACAGATTGCCACTCCAGAAGGACCCATAAGACACCTGTCAGAAATGTTAAAAAGCAGGATAATCTCACAAAATGTGAAATGTTTCATGTACTGGTCTTGAGATCATTGATGGAAAGGCTACACTAGAAATAAATAAAATGTGGGCCATGTCTCATCTACAAACCCTCGCCTGTGAATGGCTTCAGGGTCCCAGAAGAATCCCTTTTCCCACTGTCTTTTGTCCCCCACTGAGAATACCTCCAGGCAAGGAGCTCCTCTTAGGCAGGACCGAGAATCATGGAGTCACCAGAGCTCAGGAACACCTCCCCTCCCCCAGGTGCCAGAGTGTCCCCCACCCCCAATCATGTAGGTGGGGGAACATCCTTCCCTCTCCTCGGGCTCAGGGAGACGTGCTCCTGTCCTCAAGTCACTCAGACCACATGAGACCATCAGCATGTTTGGTAAAGAGAGCCGAAGCAGTACAATTAGGACCATGCTCCAATTCAGCCCACTGGGAGTAAAAAGACTCTCGGGCTGCCTGCTTATTACATTATTTCTTGAGAAATGCAACTCAGTAAACAAACCAGTTTGGGGAGTGAGGCTCCAAGGGCCAATTTTACCCCAGAAAGGCAAAGTCACGTGCCCCAAAGACTCTGACCTTAAGGAAACGGAGCAGGCAGGAGTGGGGCCGTGGGGAGCTGCTTGGACGTGGCCCTGGGGAAGCACACGCCACAGTGCTTTGTGTGTTGTGCAAGGCCCGTGGCCCTGGCTGCTGAGCAGCACAATGGGTTTGGGGTTGAATTTCCTGTGCCCATACTCCAAGAGGGCACAGTTTGCTGTCCCCCAAGATGTTTCCACCTAGAAAGATAAAGAATTGAAAAGAAGTTGGCGGGACTCGGGAGAGGGAAGAAGTGTAGGAGAGCTTTAGTAAGGAGGCTGCAAGTGAGGGGTCAAGCAGACCCTCCCCTGTTCCCTGTGGCAGCTCTACACTGGCAGAGGAGGAGGAGAAGCCACCAGAGCCCGGGCTTGCAAGGTGGGAGCAGGGAACTGCCTGCCTGGGACTCAGGTGGCGTTTTCCTCCCAGACAATAAAAATAGGTTGAGGTTTTTGTTGTTAGGGTCACTCATATTGATCTTCTATTGTTAGATCCTCAGTCTCTCAACACACACACACATTCATTAACTGAAGACATGTTAGACTAACCCCCAAAGAAATGAAGCCGCCGAGCGTAGACTAGGCTGTTGACTGGAAGACGGGAACTGCTAACCGCAACCCTGGTCCCATGCCTGGGGCAGTTCCCTGAGTCAGGGAGTGGACAAGCGCCTGTGAAGTTTGATAAAAACGTGAGTCCCCAGTGAAAGCCTTTTTACTAATCACAGTGTTCAGCCTCAGTATTCAGCATTTTCTCTCTCTCTAAAATAGAGAAGAGTATACGCAAGGTCTCTTTAAGCAATAAGACCCGTGGGGAAAAGAATTCAAACATGCATGGCTCCAATGTGCATCCATTTTCAATGGAGATGCTGAGATGCCATCCAGCCACTGGGGGTTAGACAGTCACTAAGGCAAGGTGAAGTGGCATTCCAAGTTGGAGGTCATGGTGTTGGACCCCCGGAATCACCACGGTGGGGTTAACGGTGTGTTGCTGCAGTGAGGGGGAACTCAAGCTCGGGCTGGCTGGCACAGTGACCTCTCAAGGTCATGGACAAGCCAGGTCCAGTCACTGGTTGTTCAGATTTGGATGGGCCAGCCTCAGGGTTTCTGCACATGAGCAAAAGGCCTGTTTATTTTTATTTTAAGAAGCAGCATATGAGATTTTACAGAACAAATTATCTTGGAAATGTATGGCCCTTTTTCACTCTTAGGCAGAAATTTCAAATTGGCTTCTTCATTTTTTAAAACAATGAGCCTAGAGGGACTCTCGATCCAAACGTAACCATTGGACTCTGAAATACCTTCTAGAAAATTTGGACACCTCCCATTGAACTAAAATATAATGTGAGCTACATAAGTAATTTTAGATTTTCTACTGGTTGTATTAAGAAAGTAAAAAGACATATAACTGATTTTAATAATATATTTTGTTTAACCCAATATATTCAAAATATCATTTCAACATGTAATCAGTATTTTAAAAATTACTAATGAAATACTTTACTTATTTTGTACTCAATCTTCAAGATCTAGTGTGTAATTTCTATCTCAGTTTAGACTAACTACATTTAAGTGCTCAGTAGCCACGTGCATACCGTGCTGGACCGAACAGGTATGGAGTGTGGGCCACCCTGGGACAGGGAGAGGGCTGTGATGGCATCTGCTCAGCGCCAGTGATGAGGAGGCACGAAGGAGGAGAAGCTGGGAAGTGTTGATACATGCCTTATATCCAACCCATAAAGAAATGCTACTAGCTCTTCCTTCAACATATATACACAGTGCTGTCTCTCCTCACCACTTACACTGCCGCACCATGGTCTCACCTAGATCACTTCTTACTAGTCTCCCTGTTCCTACCCTTGCTCCCTATAGTCTATTCTCAACGCAGTAGCCAGACTGATCCTATTAAAGCATAAATCAGATGATGATATCTCTTCTCCAAGCCCTTCAATGGAGGAATGTCCATTTCACTCAGAGTAAAAGCCAAAGTTCCTTGAATGGACCACCAGGCCCTGCCGGTTCTGCCTCCCCTTTCCCAGTTACCTCTTCTGATTCCTCTCCCCTGTGTTGCCCCTGCTCCAGCCCCACTGGCCTCTCCGCTGTTCATCAAACATTCCCGTTCCCTCCCATCTTAGGGACACACTCCTCGTTCCCGCTGCTGGGACATTCTTCCCTTCATTCTAGACACAAGACGTCTGCAGGGCTAATTCCTTCACCTCCTTCAAGGTTTTGATTAACACCTTCTCTTAGACATTTATGCTACGTAATAGCACAAGTTACCCACCTTCCGTCATCCTGCCCCTCCCCTCCATATGGTGAGCCCCCCTTAGCTGGCTCCACTCTGTACTATGCTTATTTTATGTTTATTACTTATTATCTGCCACCTCCCCAAATGTATATTTCATAAAGACGGGAATCATTATTTTGTTCCCTGCTACATCTGAAGTGCCTAAAATAGTGCCTGGCACATAATAGGTGCTCAATAAGTATTTGTTAAACGAATGAATGAGTGAATAGGGTGGGGGCGCCCACATGTCAGCCCTCTGTCAGTGAAGAGGGCTCTGCCCCGCCCTCCCTGGCCATCATCCTCATTTTCTCGGCACATGGCAAATGTTCTCAAAGGAACAGCCAGGATCCGAGTTAAATAACCTTCCTCGTTGAGTGAACTCTTCTTCTGGAGCAAGGATTATTTACTGGTTTTCTTTTTGTTTTTTTAATCTTGGACTCTCTTGAGAAGTTGATGGTAACTATGAATGTTCTCCCCACAAAAACCCATGGAGACATAATTTCAGGGAGTTCGTAGGCTCCTGATGCCAATCTGTTAGAGCCCAGGGACCTCACTTTAAGAATTCTGGCCCCAGGGGCTCACCCCCACTCAGTTTTTCTATCTGTATTTGAAATCAAATCTTTCTGCTGCTCCAAAAACAGAAACCATATCCAGATATAAATGATATAGCTCTAAAGCCTGAAGCAAACTTGAATGGTGATGTAGTTCATCTTCCTACCTCCAAACAGCACTGAACTGTGTCTACCCTTCCTAGGAAATCTGCACTTTGTGGGGTAGGCAGGTCAACACCATGCATCCGAAAGATCTTCCTAACACTTCATCTAAGTCACTGCTGTTTTAAGATTAACCTGCTCTCTCCAGTTGTATCTCCTGGGAAAACAAAAACCCAAATGCTTATTTTAAAAATGGATTAGGATGCCCCTGTTCCTTCCTCCATCTCATTGCACAAAATAAATAGACTCTTTGGCCTATCATCCAAGCCAGTATTCACTGAAAATGCCTTTTCTCAGCAGGGCTGGAGCCCTGGCTCAGGCCGGCCTAGGGACCCGTCCGAAAGACCCAGAGGAGCAGGGCTGAAGGAAAACGGGAGGCCCATAGGGGAGAAAGTCACATTTTCCAGGCAACTCTCCTCTTTTGTCTAAAATGGGGCGTGTGGTGACTGAGAAAGACACAAAGCAGGGGTTCTTCACTCTTTCCCAAAGCTGAAGCCCCATCTGCAATGCCTTCCCAGTCTGTTTGGGGACAATTAATGTGTTTTTATCACAGGCGATCAGATGGTAATCTTCAAAAAGGCCTTTTAATGGAATGAGATCAAAGTTAAGTTTGCATTTCAGTTAGTGATTGACTAGAGCCTAAAAGCCTTAAAAGATCCTTTATAAAGCAGATCCTCAGAACTCCTTTACTGAAGCACCATTAGGTCAGAGAATACTAAAGCTCCCTGGGCCAGAACTGAAACTGCCTCAGAATTCCTGAAGTCAAATCAAAACAAGACCGTCTGCATCTTCCCAAAGCAAGTTCTATTCATTGGGCAACAAAAAGCAGGCCTGTTCAGGGGGTTCAGACAAAAATTGTTCTGTCAATATTTTTAGTTGTGATTGCAGTGTATTTATAAGAAATTGTCAACAGGGTTTGATGACTTGTGAGACTTCCTAAAGGAACCAGAATTGCACAATCAATGAAACAGGAAAAAGAGAATACATTCCCGAAGAACTCAGACAGTGAATGAAACGTGGAATCAACATATCGATTGTTCGTATCTGTCTTCTCTTTGCCACTTCAGACTAGAGGTTATGGAAGCAGGAGGTTTCAGAAAACCTTGGACGTTAGCGAGCCCCACGATTCCCTTTGTTACTTCTCCACGGAGTCTGCTTGAGGTTCATCCTTTCCCTCCATGAACAACACACCACTGATAGGAAATTCACCAGCTCCCAGAGACCCAATTTTACTAAAAGGGCACCGCTGATTGGTATGTGGTTAGACTGTTCCCTCCCGTGGCAATACTCACAAAAATGTCTACTCCCAGAAATATAGGAAAGGAGAAACTGACTGTGAAGAACCAATCTCATGCCTTGAATGAGTTAATTAAAGAAATAAGGGCTTTGGGGACACCACGCCCTTTCCATGGGAGGGACTGGGCTCTGGAGAGTTGCTGGAAAACTTGCCTTCTGGAACATACCCACTGACTACTGGGAATAGAAATCCAAAGTGGACCAGGCTGACCTGGGAGAAAATGTCCCAGCTTGGGGCTTATGTACAGGCTTTCCCCCTCCACACTTGAAGCCATGCCTGTAAATGTGTCCAACCTCTTCCTTTTATACGTGGGGGGACCCTGAAGAATTATCCTCGAGTCTGCAGGTGAACTGCTTGTTTGGTTTAGGGAATTTTAAGGAATTCTTCTTTGAGAAAAAGGTCAGTGACTTAATACTTTTTGTGTGTGGATATGTGTACACGCCAAGGCATGAACTGAAGAAGTCAGTCTTTCCTTTAGCTTTTGTAGTCCAATTTCTTGAAGCATCAAGGCCGCAAAGTTTACCAGTTCGACGTGTATTATGAATTGGGTCTTTGTTAGAATAAATGGAAATCTTACTTTCTTTGTAGCAAATACAAGGTCTATGCATTATATTTGGAGACCTGGATAAAAGTGGGAATTTTTCACACCATTTTTATAGAAGTATTGCTCAGTTTTAAACTTACTTCATGTTTAAATGAGTATTTTTCCCTCCAAAGTAGAATTGAATCTTTACCTCTCGACCATGAGTGCTGGGATAATCCAAGTTACTGAATTAGCTGAAAAGAATACTGTTAGAGTTCTGACCGGGAGTTCAGTTGGCCTCGTACATTGAAAAGTTGCAGGTTGAATCCCTGGTCAGGGCACGTACCTCAGTTGCAGGTTCCATCCCTGGTCAGGGTGCATAGAACCAGGATGTTACTCTCTCTCATCAATATCTCTCTATCTAAAAAATCAATAAAAATATCCTCAGGTGAGGATTGAAAAAAAAGCGAACTGTTAGAGAAGGTGTGCCTGGTTTTACTTACCTAAGGGCTGTCCCTCTCTGGAATCTGATTCTTGCACCTAAAAGTCACTAAGAACCAGGTCCTTATTTATGTATTTATTTAGTCTTGGAAACAGACCTTTGTACTATACTTCACAAGGCAAGGGCTGAAGGAGTTGGTTGAAGATCTTTGGAGAGCATGCAAAGAAGTTATTAGAACATTCTGAGGGTTGGAATGCAGTCTGAAATAAGATATTGAAAATAGGCATGTCGGAGGATGTCACATAGCCTTCCGGAGAACGAGCAAGCAGGTTGGTGCTGGATGCTGCATGGGCAAATGCAGATGAGAAGGAAGATATGTAGAAGGAAATAGATTCAAGTAGTGGAAATCAGGTGGAAGAATCTGGATCTTTGTAACAATTTTTTTGAGCCCATGGATAAAAGAGATAGGATGACATTTTAGATAAACCCTTATAATTTAAATTCTTTTGTATATGAATGTTCGTAGCATCATTATTCACAACAGGCAGAAAGTGGAAACAGACCAAATGGCCATCAACTCATGGATGGATGAACAAATGTGGTGCCTCCATACAATGGAATATTATTTGGCAATAAAAAGAAATGAGTACTGATACATGCTACAGCATCAATGAACCTCAAACATCTTACTCAGGGAAAGAAATCATACGCATATTCTATAATTCCATTTCCATAAAGTGTCCATAACAGACAAAACCCTGGAGACGGAAAGTACATTAAAAGTTAGGGGTTGCCTGGCTGAGGGTAGGGACGGGGAGTGACCGCAGATGGACAGGAGACTTCTTTGGAGGGCAGTGGAAACGACATGAAATTAGATTGCAGTGATGGCTGCATAACTGGAACCTTACTGAAAATTATTGAATTGTAGATTTACAATGCGCGGTTTTATGGTATGAAGATTATACTTCAACAAAGTTGTCAGTTAAAAAATTACTATCTGATTGTAGTCTTTATTATTATTGTTAATTATATTTTCAAGGACTCTGTGCATGAGATTGTGTTCATTATGACGTTAAATAAATTCCTCAACTTTTCCTCAGGGGAGAGTTTTCACCTTGCTTTTAGTTGTAGGCGGCCAGAGTTGTGCTCAGATGCTGCTCCCAGGAGTGACCAAATGGACAGACACCTGGTTATCTCAAGACGACTGGCCAGAGATCAGGAAGAGGGGTTGTCTCCCCCCAACACTACCCCATCCCATCCTCATAAGAGCTTTACCTCTTCCTCTGTCATTGCGAGCCCATGATTGCCCCTCGAAGCCCAGAGGGGCATTGGTGGCATGACGGGTGTTAGAGATCGTAGGGTGTCAAGGATGAAGAACTCTTAGCAGTGGAGCAGCGCAAAGAGTGCCCTCTCCTAGCGCGGTGGGAAACGGCATCCACAGTAATGCAGGCCCGGTATTAACGACAAGGAGGGGTAATAACTCAGGCTGGGAGACCACGTTCGTATCCCCTCCACTGACATTATTCCTTCAAGGCAGGTGGTTTTGAATTGCTATGAACAGCCTCATATTTACATAATGGCTTGCCTAGTTTTTTTTCTATTACTCCCAACAAATTGCTTCAGAATAACATTGCTTTTTCCAGCAGACCCTTCCTCCTAGGAGCCTGTCCGAGCCTATGTAAGATTTGGGTTTTTGCTTCTTCAAAGTATAATACTGGGGCTGGTGCTAATGTTACAAATCTTTCCACATCGAGGGTTGAGACAAGCTAGGATTAGAGACACCTTCTGTGCCTTCCATCATAGGTCATGGTGAGGACAGGGACTAAATGTGAGCAGGGTTCAATTTTGTAGCTTCTAGGATCTTCATGAAATCTCCGCGGTCTGATCTGGGCTAGAACAAGAGTATGGTTTTTTAAATGTTCAAACCAACAGTGTCAGGACTATCTTAAGTTAGCCCAGAATTCCTGAGAACCACACCACTCGAGCAGGCAGGCATAAAAAATAATTTCGGTCATTTCACTCATTGATCTTATGTCCGTCCTCTGGGGCTAGACAGAATCAAAGTCTCAACACAACAGCCCTTCATGCAGATCAAGACATCTATGGAGCACAGTCCGTCTGAAACGTCTTTAATCCAGGCTAAACATCCGTGGTACATCAGATGTTCCTCAGAAGACAGGAATCTTCCGTCTGGGCTGGAAGAACTTTGTTAGTGTCTCTCTCAGAGGGTGCTGTGACTTCAAGTTCTGATCTGCGCAGAGGTGAACACAGTGTGACTATCACCCTCCTCATCAATGTCGATGACAGTTATCTGTGGGAAATAAAAGCAGTGCCGAGAAAGAATTCTGTCTGGGCAGGAAGAAAAAGCTATTGTCTGTGGTGTTTACCATGAGCAGGCTCTGTGAGGCACTTTATAAACAATAGCTTATGAAGCAGGATGGGGGGAGAAGGCGGTGTTTCAGCTCACTATTAGGGCTCACTGTGGGAATGAGAATTTTCACTAAAATCACCGACTGGGTCTACCTATGCCTGATGTCGCCCTCAAGCCTCTTTCACTTGAAAGCTTACAAAGGCGAAAAGATGATTCATTGAAAATGACTAACCTCATACTGTGAAAGAGGAAGCACACATAGTCTTGCTCAGAAGTTTACTAAGCATAATTGTGTCTAATGGCAAGTAAGAAGTCATTCGGCTCAGATGTTAAGTGTAACCGTTTTTCACGAGGGAATCGCTGCAAGCCTTCCCCGGGGTGATGGAGGAAGCAGCCTGTGCCCCAGTCTTTCATCATCCTGCGTCTGCATCACCCACCCTCCTGGGCGCGCCGGTCCAGGTCTGGAGCACCAGTCTGAGCTGTCGTGGCAGCTGTAATTAAACAATCGTCATGTCTGTGATTGCTTCACAGTTAGTCCTTAAGTCCAACCTTCAGGAACTGTGTTTCCGAACACGTTTGGGTGTCTTTATTAAGCACTCCACCCCAGCTACATTCCCGGTGATCAGCAAGCACGCCCATCCTCAGAGCTGTAGCCATGGGGACGGCTTTGAGTGGGCAGGGAGGAGGAGCTTGCTGGGGCAGCCTTTCCCCTTTTGGGAGCCTCCAGGTGTCCACAGGAGGAATAAATCAATGCCGGCAGCAGGTTTTCTTCTAAAATGTATTTCATATTGAATACATATGAAAAGTGCTAAGTGTATTTATATGGTTGTTCCTATTATAATGTGATAACCAGCCTTTAGGAAGTGGTCTTTCGTACCCAAGAATGTGAAGATATCACCAATGCGAGAGCATGTGACTTCTAACCTTAACAGCACGGACCAACTGAACTTTGCCTGGACAGGTGTCATTGGGTCCCTTGTCTTTTACATTGCATTTAACAGACATTCGTAATGTGTAATAGTTAGGAAGGCTTTAAATACCAAGAAGTAGAAAACTCAGTTGGTTAACAGTGCCTGACACAATTAAAAATTGGGTTTTCTTACCTAATCAGTAAGTACTCAGGAGGTAGGCAGTGGTAGGCTTGGTTCAGCTGCGCAGGGACCAGACCAAGGATGTAGGTCTTTCTGGTTTTCTGCTCAGGCGTCTTCAGCATGTTGTCTTGTGGTCACAAGACAGAGGTTGCCTTTCCAGGCAATCCATTCACATAAGAAGCAAGAGAAGGGGGACAGGGCACAGCTCCAGGAAGCTTTTCCTCTTGTGTCTGTCCTCTTATCTGAAAATAACGTCTGTACTGAACATCCTAGCACATTTCACTCATATATCTCATTGGTGAACACTGGGTTGCTGGCTGCAATGAGGTTGGGAGAGTGAGCATCTGAGAAAAGGGAAGGATTATTATAACTGGTTTAAAGAAACTGTGATCTGTGGAATGGATCTAAGCGTGTTGTCTCCCCCAAGCAGAAGGATTCAGAGACGGAGACTTCTGGATGAGCAGAAGTGACGGAGTGCTGTGAGCTCTTGTATACTGAGTGTATATACCACAAAAACTCATTTCCTGTGAGTCAGATCCTAAGAGAGGAAGTCTTAGATGAAAAGCCAGGTCTTGTTCTTAAATTCTATCTGACTCAACTCAACAAAAAGCAGAATTTTAAAAAGAAAAAAATAAATAACCATGGGCTTAGATTTCTTAAAAAATTGAGACTAAGTATCCAATACAGTAGTCCTCCCTTACTCACGGTTTCCCTTTACCTGGTTTCAGTTACCCACAGTCAAAAGAGGTCCAAAAATATGAAATGGAAAATTCCAAAAATAGAAAATTTGTAAGTTTTAAATTGCACGTCATTCTGCGCACTTCATTGCATCACTGGGCATTGTATCATCTCACATCATTACAAGAAGAAGCATGAGTACAGTGCAATGAGATATTTAGAGAGAGAGAGAGCCCATATTTATAGAACTTTTTAAAAAAGATTTTATTTATTTATTTTTAGAGAGAGGGGAAGGGAGGGAGAAAGAGAGGGAGAGAAACAGCAATGTATGGTTGCCTCTCACATGGCCCTCCCTGGGGGCCCGACCTGCAACCCAGGCATGTGCCCTGACTGGGAATCGAATGGGACAATTTGGTTCCCAGCCCGCGCTCAATCCACTGAGCTATACCAGCCAGGGCTTCATAGAACTTTTATAACAGTGTATTATTTTGTGTTCTATTTTATTATTAGAATAATAATATTATTATTATTATTATGGTGTTAATCTCCTCCTGTGGCTACTTTATAAGTTAAACGTCAACATAGTCATGTATATACAAGAAATAACATAGTACATACCAGGTTCTGTACCATCTGCAGTTTCAGGCATCCACTGACGGTCTTGGAACACACCCCTGTGGTAATGGGGGACTACTCAATAAGGCAATTAGTGGGTTTAACTGAGTTAAGTGTATCAAACTATTACTAATCATGGAGGTGCTACTTGTCACTACTTCTCTGCAGTGTATCTTTGGAAACAGGATTTTTTATTATGCTAAAAACAAACAAAAAGGATAGACTTGATGAAGACATATGACAATGTTTGCTACACAGTTTATTAAAACACACTTCTCATTTTTTAAAGTTGATGTTGTCCATGTCATTATTTATAAGAAAAAATTTACCTGCAAGAAGCGGTCTTGTTTAGTGTCATCAGAGTAAGCTCTGGAGCCAGGCAGATCCGGGTTCATATTCTGACTTAGCACTTCCCGGCTTTGGTCAGCACACAGTGTCTTCCTTGCAAAATGTGGATAATAGCATTGACCTTGAGTCTTACAGGAGCCCATGCTTATTAAAGAGTAGGTACATAGTAAGCCCTCGATATTGCTCAGCTCAATATTTTTCTTGTTTTTGTCCTAAATGAAATAAAAGCATTTGGACCTAATTTTAATTGGTAATGATAACAAATAATTTTTTTGTGAAATCTCGACTGTTGTTGTTTACTTCAATCTAGGCACACATGATACTGTGTGATCTCTCCCTCTTGGTGTTCTGCCGAGAAAGTAGAATTTAAAAAATATTCAGTGTGTTTTGATAACAACCTCTAATTAGACAGTGACTTAAACAGTCTACAGCCGTGGATCAGGCCACACCTAATGGAGTCCCTGGCATTTCCTAGGTGGCACTCGCGATCCCCCTGGACCAGACGTCCCTGGCTGCAGCAACTTGGGTTTGCCGTTAACCCTTCATGCCCTGCACTTAGACTCCGGGTGCAGCAGCTTTCGGCCTTTACGGAGCAGTGCTGAGCTATGCTGGCTTTTCTTTCCCAGACTTTCCAAGTTTCCTCCAAGAAATCTTGTCTTGGCCCCCATGTCCTCACCTCTGTTCTTGAACAATCCATTTTTTTGACTCAACTATAAAATAGGACTCTACTACAATCCAGACCAAATTTTGCCGTTTTGTCCTCCAGAACATCGTAAGACACTTTGTCAAGCCCAGGCACAGCAAAGTTGCCTAAACTAGAAGTCTGGAAAAGGCGCTGGGTTAGCTCAGAATGCTTGTTTGTGCTGTCATCTCCCTCCCCTATCAGACAGCAGGAGCCAGTATGGCAGAAACCATGTCTGTTTTGATCGCAATCCTAGAGACAAGGTAAGTAATTTTTTTTAGTAATTTACAGACTGACAAACTGAACCCATGTGTTTCTGAGTGATGACTAACTGTTTTTTCTACATGCTCCCACGATTGTCCTTCAATAATTATTTTCTAGAAAAATGTCCATGATCAGTGTGAAAGTTGCCACCATGGTGTGGCACCCATCTCTGACTTCTGCAACCTGACTCCCCCATGTTAATATCAGGTTTGAGAGAAGAGCCAGACATGGGTAGCAAGCCTGATCACAACCAGGGGAATGCAGAACAGCATTGTTTTTGTAAGGCAATCTAAGCAAAGCTAAAACCAGATACAAATAATGTTACCTTGGAACTAAGGGGATGAGCAATCTATTCATCTAAGCTCTTCTAAAAACAGTGGTTTGTTCTAGCTTTTAAATTCCAGGCTCTAGCATCTCTGAGATGGTTGAGTTGGTATCATACAAAAGCTGTATTTGTTCCTCTGGAGAGGCTGTTTTTAAAATAAATTCTTTAAACACGAGGCAAGGCAAGGGTGGATTCTGGGAACCCGTGACACTTGATGGAGTGTTGTTCTTTGGTTTATGAGGTCACCCACATACCCCCCTCCCCCAGAGGACTTTGTAGCAGCACTGACTTTAAATTATTGGAAAAGACCAGGGTAGCCATTCATTGCAGTTGGCGCTTCCACCCACTCAGAATACCAGAGAATGTGGTGAGACACAAAGAATAAAACTGTTCTGGCTGGCTAAATGGAGTATAGAGAAGAGAGGGGCATTGGTGCTTCTTCTCAGAGGCACCAGATGTGACTTTCATCAGGGCTGCTGCTGAAATCTCCAGAGGAGATGGCTTCTCAGAAACAACTAATAGCCCAGGACAGTTTGCAGCAATGGACATGGAGACTTGGAGCAGGCAAGAGACTTCCTTAAGGTCAACAGAGTGATCTATTTTGGTGGCCATGAAAATGCTCTATTCAAATCTGCAATGCAAAACTGGTATCTCCAGCTGTTGCTCCCCTGGACCCACCGTTACACTCATGCCAAGGCCGTGATTACCCCCAGCTGTTCCAGGGTACTACCGTAGGCTTGTTCTATGAGAGGCAGACTCTTCTAGGGATAACTTTGCATCACACCCTCCCTGTAGGTTTGAATCTTTCTTGAAACTTCTCTGTACTCCGAGGCTCTTCTTACCCTCTCTCCTTCCACAGGAGGCAGACCTCCACTGTGGTACGAAAGCTCTCCCTGCCTTTCCTGCTCTATCCTCCAAGAAATCTCTTGCATATCTAATCTTGGTGTCTGTTCCTTGGCAGACCCAAACTAATGTATTTAGCAGTTCCTTGTCCAGTCAGTTGAGCAGTGTTACTCATCAAAAACAAAACAGACCCTACATGAAAATGGACTGTCTTGATCAGGGTGAGAAGAAAGAACAAACATATTTCGAATTCCCTAGAAAAGCCTAGAGAGCTTGTCATTTTGTTTTTTTTTCCATTGGACGATCAAAAAATACTTGTGTCTCTTTTAACTTACTTGTAAGATAAGCCCGTGGAGGACATGGACTTGTGGCTCCCAGAGCCCTCAAAGGCAGGGAAAACCAGACAGTCCTCGATGAGCTCCACTCTCTGTGGGTACTTCCATGTCCTCATGGGCTGTGGAGGTAAATTACCCAGGGCATGATAGTTCTATTATCCTGCAGGATCAGCACTGCTGGGCATGCAGGTGTTAGGCAAGAAGAACAAGATATCAAAGGTGAGGAGAACTGTGGTCCCCTGGTTTGGGAAGGTAGGCAAGGGTTTGACTCCTAATATACGGCATTCAAGGAGTGAACAGACATCCAGGTTTACCTATTCCAAAAGCAGCTGGGAAAAGATATGCAAAGCTGAATATTTCTCTTTACAATAGCAAAATTCCTTCTCCATGAGGTTTTCCTTCCTTTGGGGTTCTCCTGAACCACCCCCATGGCCACCATTGCACTCAGCCCCCAGGAGAATGCTGCATCGTCCTTCCCTCCTTTACCTGCAGTACTGCACTGGGCTGGCATATACCAGGGGATGAGAGCTGATTGTCGCCTTTCCCAACTTTGCCGCCAGTGACTTCACATTGCCAGCTTGAAGCTGGCCACGGTGGGAGGATTTACATCATAGACATCAGCAAATGCTACAAATCAGGACCCTGCCCCCAAATGGGTTGTTAAATATTTACCAGCTTTACTGCCTAAGAGTACAATAAGGATAGGGAGAGTATGTGGAGCCTTAAATAGGGTGGTCAGGGAAGACCTTGATATTAAGGTGACATTTGGGCAAACACTAGAAAGAGATGAGACAACGAGCCACACAGATATCTGAGGGAAGAGCACTCTTGTCACAGGAAAGAGCAAATGCAAAGTACCTGATGCAGGACTGTGCTTGATTTTCAAGAGACCGCAAAAAAGGCCAGTGTGGCTGGAACAGAGTGAATGCAGGACAGAGAGGTAGGGGATGAGGTCAGAGATGGATGATGGGGGACAGGCAAATCGTGAAAGACTTTTTAGGTTATTATGGGAATTCAACTTTGAGAAAAATGGTGAGCCATGGGAGGGTATAAAGCAGTCAAGTGAGATGAGTATGACTTAGATTTTTAAAGGATTACTTCTTTTAAAAGGGATCCTTTGTGAAGAATAGACTGCAAAGAGCCAAGGCAGCTGCAGCAAGACCCATTAAGAGGCTATTGCAGCAATCAAGGTGAGACAGGATGGTGACCAGGACCAGAGGGCTAGCGGTGGAGGGATGAGAAGTGGTCATATTCTGGACATAAATGAAGTAGAATTATTATCAGCAAGTAGCTTTCAGCCCAATAACAGAAAGACCTTTCTAATAAAGTTTTTATAATCCCCAGTGAAGTACTAAGCTTTCTGTGCCTGGAAATAATCGGGAAGAAGCCCGAGAGCCACCCATCGAGATGCTATGGAAGAGTTTCCTAAGCGGGGAGATGCTTACACCCGCCGGCCTCTAGTGTTCTGCTCTGGCAGAGGAGCTTGGCTACACAAGAAAATGCTTCTGCTATGTGATAACTGAGTTAAGGCTAAGGGAGCAAACAGAGTGGATGTAGTTATTAAAATGGCTTTATTTCTGTTAGTGGTTTTTCTTGGACCTGTAACATAATGTAATGTCATACATGTCCAAGGAAAATTATTAACTATGACACAGGGTGGGGCAAAAGTAGATTTACAGTTGTTTGTATGAAAAATAACACAATAATTAACAAATAATAATACAAGAATAAACTGTTTTGCATACTCACACCTGTAATGCTAATTTTGTCCCACCCTGTATTATATTATATAATACTTATAATTAGATATAGTATAATATGCAATATTGTATAATATAAATTATATATAACAAAATATCTAATATATTAATACTTGAGGGGGCCTGATGTAATTGGGTATGTATAATCTATGTGAATGTTATTTTTGGCATAGGCATATCACCTCACAGGGGTTCATAGTATAGTGGGTGGGGGTAGGTTAGCCTTGTGTCGCTCTCCGTGGTGCTGAAACGCCGACAGTTAAGGGATCGTGTCTTCTCAACTGGGTAACTCATCCCTCATGGAAGGGAGACTCCTGGGCTTGTGAAATCACAGGAGGTATAGATGGGGCGGTTTGGGGAGGTTTATTAAAAAAAATAAAGACAGGGTGTTCTAGAATTCAGGGTACTACAATTGGAAAGGACTTCAGGGAGTATATAGTCCAATCCCTTAATTTTGCAACTGAGGAAACAGAAATGGAGAGCAAGCCTGTTTTTCCTAACTAGCAAAGTCCAGGGCCCCCCAGAATCTGGGGTGCGGTAAAATGAGGGAGGGCTAGCCCAGTGGGACTGTTCCTAACGTTTCTGACAGACCTTTCTGCCAGTTAATTCTCTCTCATCATGGAACCCCATTTACCATCCCAGTGAAAAAGCCTCCTCAGAAACATGCTTGGGTTTGCACAAGAATTTTCTTGTGCAATGAGTGTACCCCTCAAACCCCCAATCTGGGCTTTATATCTGTAAGTGTCGTGGAGCTGCCGGTGTTACTCCAACTTCCAGGTCTCTGCATATGATATGCATATCGCTTGATATGCATTTACATGTTATTTTTGTCCACGTATAGCTAACTTCATGCTCAGTGAGGCTATAGATCTGCCATTTGGTAGAATACAGTTAATGAGACTGCAGAATAGGGGGGTAAAGCACCCAGTGATCAGTTGTGCAGATGTTCAGTCAAGTAAGAGCTCAGGCTATAATCTGGTTAATTTTTACAAATAAAAAGAAAGAACAAGAGTCTGCTGACATAGATAATCACACCGATTAAGCTGGTGGGTGCTTTCCTTGCCTGGATTATTTGGGTAAATACAGATGTGCCTAAGAGATAAGAGTTATATATGTGAGGAAGCTACATTAAATATTCATGTCAGAACTTTGTTAAATTCTAATTAAGTGTGTTTTTTAACTGGGATGACAAACATTAATAACTACTGAACTAGTGAATTGCAAAATGCCACTGACTCCTGATCTGTAAATAGAACAAAGCCATCTGTGCAGTGGAGAGCATGGAAGTTCCTGCCTCCCCCTCTCAGAGGCTCTCTGCAACCTCGGGCCTCAGATGGAGGCAGCTCAGCTGCCCTGAGCACCAACTTCATCTGGCCCCAGGGCCCTGGGGCCAAGAGCAGGTGTGGGCCACATGCCTAGTCTCCCCAGGGGCCAGGAAGAGCAGCCTGAAGGCTCAGGCTGCAGACAAAAGCAGGGAAAGAGGACTTTCTTCAATGTTTCTGCCTGAGTCAGTTGCAGAGCTCCATGAGGAGGGAAAACTGGCTTTCTTTATTCAAGCATCACCTACATGCCTGTGGCTGAGAGCACTTCAGATCCAGAATGAGATTTTGTCAAAGTCTATCTCCGAGACTGAGTCTCGAGGTTCTCATCAATATGCCATTTAAGGTCTGCACAGGTGAAACTAGGGAGGGGCTCTCTTGATGACTCAGCTTCCCCTCCATCCCCACCCCCAGAACTGTCTCACTCAACTTCTATGAAGAGGGTCTTCCCCTAAAGAAATACACTTGCCATTGCTACTCTGCCTTTCTCTCACGCTAGATCTTTAATTTTTCTTTTCTCAACAGCCCCCCCCCTCCCCAGGAGTGAATGTATTAGTTCCTTTTGCTTGTAAGAAAATTCTCTCTTACAAATGTATTTTAGCAAACAAAGAAAACGTACTGGCGAAGACAGGGGCCTCCATATTTCATTATGTAATCCAAAGAGAATCTTGAGGGTTGTGGTTTGCCCTTGGGGACGAACTCCTGCCTGGATGCGGAGGTTTAGAATGCAGCTAAGGCAGGACCCTTGCCCAGGCCTTCAGATTTCCCTGGCTCAGGGTGTTTCTGAATGCAGGGAGGTTTCAGTGGGGGAGGGGGAAAGGCAGGGGCTAAATAAATGGTTGGGGGCGGAGGAGGCTCCAGAAGGGCTTCGTCTTGTTCCTGTAAGGGCCTCAGGAGGCCACTGTGCGGGGCCTGATCCTGTACTGCAGGCTGCAGCCAGCTTAATTGCTGGTAATTAAGTCAGGATCTATAGTTTCTGGGCATGCCTGGTGGGGGAGGGGCTGGGTTTCTAGCCGTGGATGAGCTGCAGGAAAGCCAGTGGCGGCTCCACTAAGCGTGCAGCTTCACCACTCCCAGCAGGGCCTGTTGCTAGGCAGTTTCCAGCACTAGGTGTCTTTGCAAACCTGCTCTTCAAGGATGGAGAATTGTCTTTTCAATAGTCTTTGTTGCGAGTTTACTATAGATTAGGTGCTAAGCACATTTAATTCTCAATGGGTGAATTTTTAATTGATGATGATAATAAAAGATTAGATAATTAGTCAAGGTCTTCTGTTAGCACACAATGCCAATTTAGTTCATTGGATCCTGAATTCATGCCTTCAAGGCCCATGCTCTTTTGCAGAGGTTACAAGCTGGCAGCCTATGAAGCTGGTTCTGCCCTTCAATGTGTCTGGTCCCCACATTGCTTTAGAATACAGAAATGTCCAATAAAATTCAGGATTTCTGATTGTCTTGAAAAAAAAAAACCACAGTAAGATCTGCTGACACTGGCCCCTTTCTTGCATGGCAACAGTGAACGGGGACTGAGTAGCTGCTGCCCCTTCTAGAGAGGAAACTGCCCGCCCCCCTGAAGGTTTCTTTCTTTTCTTCAGTTCATACTGCTTCCTCTTGCCTAACTCCTAGCCCATTTCAATCACTTACGGAACTTGCCTGGCCCTTGTTGGCGTTTTGAGATTGTGACACCGCCTCTGGAAACACAAAATAGAATAAAGCATAAAATGAGGGTCAGAGCTAGAATCAAGGAATGAGGTGGTGAGGCCCAGTTACACGAGCAGCAAGTGTCCTTGCACTCGGCCCACACTTGAGGAGCACACATTCATTGCTGAGGCCAGTGGATCCCTAATCTCCTTTTCAAGCTCACAGATAAGCAGAGGAAAGCTGGGAGAGGTGCACGGAAACCTCAAGAAGCATTGTAGTCTGAGACAAGCAACCTTCCTGTCTGCTTTTAACAGATTGCTTTTCATAAAGCTTTTGCTGTGGCTCTGCTTTATCATCCCCGCCTGAGCTTCCAGCTGGACAGAATCCGAAAGCTAAAAGCCTGCAAGTTGCAGAGAAGGTGGGCACTTGGCTGCCCTGACGGCTGCACAGCCACACCAGCCTACTTGCTTCTGGATAATCAGGTGGGAAATTTCATCTGAGTGTCGAGTTTCCTGCTGTATCGGTCTTCTCCAGGTCCTGCAGAGTTCAGACCCATTGTGTCTGCATGGGCCACCCTGCTCTTTAAAAGGCTGAGGTGCCTTTTGGGGAGGGGAGTACAATCAAACAATTTAATGGTTTTCTTCAACCAGAAGAATCAGCCACTGTGGTCCAGGCACGAACCATCCTGAGGTGGTTCACTGTTGCAGGTCAGATTTTGAATTCCTTAGGGTAAGAAGAGAATGATCTCATATCAACACCCCCGGGAGGTACTGTGACCACCAAACTGAGTGCACGGGATCCAGAGGGTTTTGTCCTAGAATATCTTCTGTGCATAAAAGTGACAGCTGAGGGTGACTAGGCTTTTCCCAGTGCAGCTATCATTTTCACACTTCTGTGTCCCGGAGACTCTGGCCCTATTTGGATGTACTCTAGTCTCTTTCTCCCAGACTAGTGCATCAGGATTCTTTACGGAAATATCTCAGTGAGGGCTGTTCTTCTGAAACCTCAGCCTTGGAGGTTCCTGACTCCTGTTCTGAGCAGAGGCAATACAGCAGACCCGTAAGGCAGGGTGTAGACTTGCGTAGCCCTGGGTCTGTGTCCTGACTCTGCCACTTGCTCACTGGGTAGGCCTACTGTCACCTAACCTCTCTGAGCTATTTTCCTCATTCAGGAAATACACCATGAACCTATCTCTCAAGGTTGGAATGAAATCTCTTTGAAAGGATGCAGCATATAGAAGAGCTTACAGCACTTGGGCCTGTGGCAGTGTTTACTAAACAGGCTTGCTTGCTCTGTGCCCTGTCAACATCTCTAATTCTGTCCCTTCCCACCCCTCTCTCACTCTCCGAGTTGTTTCTTTTGATAAGAACACTCTTTCCCACCTTCCCCCTACACTTGCCTATCTCCCTCTTCTTCCCCCCCTCACACTGCCTTCCCTCACCTCCAGACTCGATCAGGTCCCTAGGCTGAACCCTTTCAAACCACCTTGCACTTTCTCTTCACAGTGCTCGCTGCTGCTTGTGAGAGAGTGCTGTGCTCTGTCTCGCCCACTACATTCAGAACAGAGTAAGAGCAAGGTTCAGCTGTTTTATCCACTCTGGGGTCTCAATTACCTGGCAAATTGTAGACCCTTAGTAAATACTCATTGAATGATTAATGGATGACAAAATTCAGCTTGAATTTTCTTTTGATTATATAATAAATGGACAGTTAACAGTCATGTGTTAAGGGATCATTATAACCACATACAAAAATTAACTCAAAAGGAATCAAAGATCTAAATGTAAGAGCTAAAACTTAAAAACTCTTAGAGGAAAACATAAAGGTAAATTTCATAACTTTGAATTTGGCAGTGGAGTTTTACAATATGACATCAAAAGCACATGCAACAAAAAGAAAAAAAATAGACAAATTGAATGTCATGAAAATTAAAAACTCTTGTGCATCAAAGGATATTATCAAGAAAGTAAAAAGACAACTCCCCCAAAACATTTGCAAGTCATCTACCTGATAAGAAATTTATTAAAATAATAGAAAGAACTCCTACAACCCAATAATTAAAAAATAAATAAGGCAAAGGATTTGAAAAGACATTTCTCCAAAGAAGATATGCAAATGGCCATTAAGCACATGAAAAGATGCCCAACAGCATAAGCCACCAGGTAACTGTCAATCAAAACCGCCATGAGATACTACTGCACTCACCAGGGTGGCTAGAATCAAGAAGTCAGAGAATGATTATCATTGGCAAGGATGTGGAGAAGTCAGAACCCTCATCCACAGCTGCTGGGAGCACAAAACAGGGCAGCCACTTTGAAAAACGGGCTGACAGTCCCTCAAAGGTTAAACATGGAGTCACCATTTGACAGCAATTCCGCTTCCAGCTATGTTCGACAGGACAAGGCTCTCAAGGTCTGGGCCATTCTTACCAAATGCTGTTCTTGCTAAATGGTAAACTGTAGTACAGTCATGTTTTGCAGACCAGCTGTAGACAGGATGAGCTTGACAAGAACTCAATCCAATAAGTGTATCCAACTGAAATCAATGTATAATTGACCAAATAGTGTATATAAGCAAGGGCTAGACCCCTCTTTTGTGAGACAGAGCTTCAGGCATGAATCCCCTGTCTCATTTACTTGTTGCAGGTAAATAAAACTGCCTGCATCAACCATGTCTCGTTTTGGGATGCAGAACCCCAAGTAGTGAATCCCTGGAGTTCGGTAACAGCTACATGCCCAAGAGAAATTAAAATATGTGTCTAGGCAAAGACTTGCATGCAAATGTTTAGAACAGCATTATCCTAATAGCCAAGAAGTAAAAATAATCCAAATGTTCATTACCTGATGATTGAATAAACAAAATGTTGTGTGTCTATGCAATAAAATATTATTCGCCATAAAAAAGAATGAAGTATTGATACAACACAAATGAACCTCGAAAACATTATGCTATGAAAGAAGCCAGACACAAAGGACCACATATTGTATGGTTCCTATTAGATAAAATGTCCAGAATAGGGAAATCCAGAGACAGGAAGTAGATGAGTGGTTGCCAAGGGCAGGAAGGATTGGGAGTTAAAAGCTAAAGGCTACAGTGTTTCTTCTGGGAGTGATGAAAATGTTCTAAAATTCATTGTGGTAATGGTTTCGCAACTCTGCGAATACACTAAAAACGATTGAAGTGTATATTTTAAATGAGAGAATTGTGTTGTATACACATTGCATTTCAAAACAGAAAGAGAGAGACCGTTAACGTCTCTGAATTGTTAGAGGTTAGGATGCACGTGGCTCTCTCTCGCACAAGATGGGAAGACCAGCGTCTGTGAGAGATGGCAGTACAAGCGGGCTGGAGTCGGGGCTGCCCTGGGGAACAAGCATTGCCGTCCGAGAAGGCACAGGGCCTGGGGAGGTGGGGAATCTTGCATGGGAGATATTTTAAACTCCAAGCACAGAAATTACATCCTGTGACACTTTATTTTCTAGAACCATTGTCTGATTTTTCACATAGTTTAGTCAGGTCTGCCCAGCTAGATGGACTGTTTTGGCTTTTTTTTCCCTTCCCCAACTGCAAGCATGGAGCCTGATACCCAGCTTGGGGTAACTGGGCTGTGACTTGGGGATGGAGCCAGAGGCAGGATTTAGAGCTTCCTGTCTGAGCTGACCTGTCTCTTCTAATCCTGACTGTATCACCAAGGGCTTCCTTCTGGCGAACGGCTTTCCCATGTTCTCATGTGTGAGCCTACCCCACAGTGACAGCCTGGGAGGGCAAAGAATTGCGCTAATGTTACTGTCTTAAAGTAACTGGAGAGCAGGAAGAGAAGGGAGGCTGGTCTTACTGGAAGGTCACCCAGGGGGCAAGCACCTGGCTGATCAGGGATTAGATAGATGTCACTGTCTTGCTAAACCCAGAGAGCCAGGTTGTTTATCTATCTCTGAGATAGGTTTGTGGTCACTTAAGGACCAAAACACATCATTCTGAACCAATCTTTATTTTGGGACTAAAGTAAGTGTGTGTGTTGAGGCAGGGAGTCAGATCATGTCTTTTGAGAGAAAAAAACCATGTAAATAATGTTACGAAACAGTGTTCACGGTCCCCAATATCTCTGAGCCCCTTTAACATCTATATCTTGAGATGCGGAAGGTTACCTTAAGCCAGCCTCAATGTTCCTTTGGCGAGTTCGTTCTATTTAATATATTGTTTAATGTGTTTGTTCATTTAGGCCATGACTCATTGCTTCTCTGAATTCTATTTTTAGCTGTTGCTCTCAGTTGGATTTTTCCACATATCAGATGCTCAACTATGCATCTAAGGGGACGATGTCTGCCTTGGGGATGAAAAACTGACCACACAGTTTTATCATTTGCAAATTGTAAAAATGTCTTTCATCTCCCCTAAAACTTGTTAAGATTGAGGCACCATGCTACAGAGAGTATGTGAAGAAATACATATTGTTTTAAGTATTTTATAAGGTATAATACTGAGATACCCAGAGGAAGGTGGGGCCTTCCTACCTGTGTGCTATTGTCTGATACTAGAACATCTGACTCCTGACCCCTCCTTAGGAAGGAACCTGGTAGTGACATGAACAGGGAGCGACCAGTCAAATGTGCTAGGATAGCAGAGGAGTGAGGTTGTGAAAAGCTGAAAAGGCTTCAGAGAGAAGCAGAGGCTAGGATGGAGGGTGGCCAGGAGAACAGATCCAGAGAAGGGCAATCAGGCCTGAAGAAGACAATACGAACTTGAACTGGGAGAGAAGGAACCTCAGGATAAAAGGATGATAATGGAGACTAACCAAGACGGTGAACCAGCCCTGGCCAGTGTGGCTTAGTTGGTTGGAATGTCGTCCTGTAAAGTAAAAGGTCGTGGCTTTGATTCCTGGTCAAAGCACGTGCCTAGGTTACAGCTTGGTCCCCAGGTTGGGGCACGTACAAGAGGCGACCAATCGATGTTCCTCTCCCGCTCTCTACCCGCCCTTCCCCTCCATCTAAAATCAATGAGTGTGTCCTCAGATGAGGATTAAAAAAAAAAGAAAAAAGAGATGGTGAACCACATGATTGTCAAGAAATAACCATTTCTCACCTTTATTTTTTTCTGAGTTTATAACTGATATATGCATATATTTATGGATAAATGCATAGAAAAGTCATGGAATGATACATACCAACTGATAACAAATTCTGGAGAGGATAAATTGAATGGGGTTTGGGGAAAGAGGGATGATTGTTTTTTACTCTAAATACCTCTGTGTTGTTTTTTTTAAATAACAAAAATGTATTCATAGATACCTATGTAATTAAATAAAAAATAAATAAAAGACAAAGGTGAGAGGATAAACACTATGTGTACCCATTGTTAAAAAAATAAAATTAGAATCATGTAACTAGAAGAAAACAAAAGCCATCTGTAACCCTTTCAGTCAGAGATAACTATACTAAGGAAGCATTTCTCATCCAAACTCAGAATGGTAGCTTTGGAGTCTAGGCAGAAAAATTCCCCACTGTTAGAGAAAAGGGTACCTCACCAATAGGCTTAGGGACGAGGGGCTAGAAGTGAGATTCATGCTAAAGCCTGAGCAGATGTAACCATCAGCTGAGTCAGAAAGAGGCAAGCAGCTAGTCAGGCAGTGGGCTGTGGCCAGAGGTCAGAGATCAGGGGTCAGAGAAAACAGTGCCAGCAGGAGGGGCTTGGGGACTCAGATACTAGAGTCAGACAGCCATCCTTAGTCCTGTTTTCATTCTGTGGCCATAAATGATACTGTCCTCAGCAAAAGGTCCAGCATGACAGTTGGATCTTGCCCAAACTGGGTGCCGAAATTACGCACAGAGTTAACACTACCACACAGGAGCTCACCCTAGGCCTCTGGTGGAAACAGTGCTGGGAGGGAGCTTCTGAAGAGAGGGGTCAATGGCCTTAGCGGTCAGTCTCAGATAAAGGAAGAGAGGCCTATGACTGAAAGAAGAGTGACTTAGAGAGAGTCTAGGAGACTCCAGAAGCAATGGGGATGCTATTGGCATTGGGACAGCCCTGCATGTGTGGACTGTCCATGCATTGCAAGAGGTTGGCCACCCCTGGCCTTCTTTCACTAAAGATGCCCTGGTCAGAAGATGACCCCAAACACTACCACATATCCAAACATCTCTGTGGTCTCAGTACACACCCTTATTTGGAAAGCATTGGCTCGAATGCCCAACTAAAGGAGTGTCATTGGGATGTAAATGCCCCCACTCATTCTCTCCTGCTATAGGAAGCTGAACTGTGGCTTCAAATAATGCTGCCTGGGCCACAGAGATGGGGTTTACTAGACAGGTTCTAAGTAGAAGAGAAATAGGGAAAAGACATGAAACCAGGACGCACAGTTAATAGAGAAATACCCCCCACTTCACCCTCTGAGGGAGAGAGCCGAAAGCCCCCTGTCCTGAGCAGAGGCAGAAACCACCAGTTGTGAATCAAGACACCCACGTCAGTCCTTTGGACTGTAGGACTTCAACTTTGGATTTCACACTTTTTTTTTTTGAAGGAAGCTGAGGAAGACAGCCAGTTGTTCGATCTGCTGTGAACAGTTAAAGAAATGTGCTCTTAATCTATCAGTGCCTTAAACACCTCTTGAGATAGAGCCTGTCTCATCAATAAGACGTGACACTCCTCAATCTCAGCATCTCTCCAGATTTAACCACTTGGAGGGAAAGAAAACATTCATATTTACAGAGGCTGTAGATAGATAGTAATCATCCAGTTCATCTTGGTTCTAGTTTTAGATGCACTTTCTAGGCTTCCTGGTAACTGAACAACAATGCAGTGTTTGCAATGTTAAATCAAGAAATCAGTCTCATTTTAAGCAGAAAATGCATTGAATTTCTGAGTTTGCTCATATCCATTTTCACAAGCCAGTTAATTGCTTGGGAATATGAGTATGTATGTGTTCATCCCCGCCCCCATGCTGTTCTGTACAAAAACTGCTCAAAGACTAAATACCCAGCTCAAAACATACAAATTTTTTTTTGAAGTATAAAATAGTAAAACCTACCTTGGCAGATAGTGAGTGCAGAACCTTGAGGGAAAAAACCCAGATACTCTAGCCCTTGGAGGCTTCTAGTCTAATTGGAAAGGAGCCCCCACATTATCCCATCCCTTTACAGAGAAATAGAGGCAAATCAGCAAGGGTGTCTGGGAAGCTCTCATTTCCTCCATTCCCTGGGGTCCCCATCAGCTCTGGAGGTCACCCTGCATCATCAGCTTGGAGGCCAAGGATCAAAGCAGCAGCCACAGAGAGCATGTAAGAATGGTAACCCTGTGCCAAGCACCACACTGAACACTTCAACAACATTAGTTTATTTAATCATCACAACAGCTCAGTGAGGTGAGTCCTACCCGTCTACAGGTGGGACACTGAAAGAGGCCAACGGAGGTCTGCAGAATGGCCACCCTCCAAAAGTTTCTGACTGAGAGACAAAGATATAAACAACAACAGCAAACTTCCTCTGGGAAGCTCTGCCATAAGAGCAACCAGAGGTAAGTGAAGGGCCTGGGTCCGAGGCTGATACTGTGGCCCTAGGCATGACCCCCACGCCCCCTGCAAAGGTGCTGTCCAACATTCATTGTTCCAATACTCTCCCCCAGGCAAGTTTGCTGTGCAATTTTTGTTGACGCTGTTGTTGAGGGTCACCTATGCCATCCTGAGTGAACAGGAAAAAACTGGCTCCCTTCGCCTGTTCCTTCTTTGCTTAATCAGCATCTTCTCCTGGATGCGGGGAGCAGCTGGGGTTAGTGAGCTGGAACCCAAGCAGATCGATTCCGCGTGCAGCTGAGGACATCGTTAGTGGAGTACTAATGCTCAGTGCAGACCCATCCGGCATGTCAGTCGTGGCGTAGAGGTTAAGTAGACTTTGTCTAATGTCAGCAGGAGGGTCACCTTACTAGAACATAGAACATTATTCTGCATCACTCACCCAATGCAGCTATAGAGATGGTAAACTATGTTATTTAAAATTGGGAGTAATGCTTTGTATGCAGTGTTTGCATAAATAACAAAAATGCCACCCCTAATATACACATTAAACATATATATGACATACATATGAGTATATATATTTCAAACTTTAGACAATATATCCTCCCATCACATCGTGTGTAAAATATCTTTTAAAAATTGAATACAGTTTTCCTCGTATAGGAAGAGCATACTGTAAGATACCCAGATGCCAAATTCTTTTGCAAAATGAAAAATACAGTGGTAACATAATATCACTTACATGTTCTGCAACATCAGCTTTTGTCATTAGGTTTTTTATTTTTGGTTATTGTTTTCTTAAATGAGGGAAGAGTGCTATTGCAATTAATAATGACTTAGACAAACTTGAATTCCTCTTCCCAATGTTGCTGCCACCTCGCCACGCGGGGGACCCTTTGTGGTGGTGAGCAGAGTGCAGGGCATGCTACAGACGCCATCTTCCCTAAATTGCATTGGGGGGCCTGGTTCTTTGCCTGAGGTTAAAATTTTCTGTGGCCCTTTGAGAGCCATGAATAAAACAGGAACACATGCTTGCTGAAAATGGAAAGCTACTACATTTTTTTTTCCTGCTGGAATATTTGCAGGAATACCTCTCCTCAGAATTAGAGATAGTTCACCAAATTTTGCTAGTTGAAGTCATTAATGCAAAAATAATAACTACATTATAGGCCATAGATTCTGTCTGCCCTTAAGGACCTTACATTTTTAAGAAAACTCCTGCACAAATGCAAATGCACAAAGAGAGACATTTTGTCAGATGTCTGGTCACACAGATAAAATTGTCCTGCTTGTCATTTTTCTCACCTGCATCCTTAATAGTGAAAGAGGAATGTTTGGGCCCTGTTGCCAAAGGCAACCCTAGGTCCTGGAGCACAATGCTGCAAAGAAATGAAAATCCTTTCAAAGCCAACAAATAAAGATGAACCCCCAACTATTGGGAAAGATAGCACTATCTGGCGACCCCAGAGCTAGAGACCTTACCCAAAGTCCCCCATAAGCCAGCAGGCTGGAGTCCCGGGGGTGGCAGGAGACATGGAGCCTTAAAAAGAGCCCACAGTCGGAACTCCTTGCTGAGCTAGTCAACAGAAAGTGCTGCGGAAAGCCGAAACGCCGAAGCAGCCCCACTCAATTTCGGAATCAGAAGGTAGAACTAATGCTAGTGTGAAATGCTGATTTATGTAACTGTTATCTTTCTGGGTCGTGGCTGGTCAGAGGGGCACCGCCGTCTGGTCACCTCGCTGTACTGGCCCTCTGTTGTGTTCACTTAAAACAGCTTTCCAAGTAAACTCCAAGACCCTCTAGACACCGCTAGTCCCTCTTGGAACTGTGGCAATGCACATAAATATTTAAGGGCAATAACAGCTTCTGAAGTCTTTCACAAATACACGTGAAAGTGCTTAGTTTATAATGAAAGACTACTAAGATATAAGATTAATGATTATATAATATGTTATATATAACATGTAATGGAGATATATTTAAATCTCTCTGTACATAGTACACATTCTACCTTACAATAAAATGTAAGATTTAATAAGAGGGAATAATAAGGTGTTATTCCCTGTATTGCTGCTATTTACAAGTGTAAAGGACTGTTCGATGCAGGAGACCACCTTGTTAGAGGGAGACTGGAGCTGGAAGGAATTCTGGGACGGACTTTTCCTAGGCAATGGAAAGGCAAAGACTGTGCCTGAAGGATCCCAACCCAATTCGGACTGTTCGAGGTAATTCAGAAAATCTGTGTATCTCACGAGCCAGTGCGCCCGGTTTGAGCTGGCTTGCCGGTCTTCTCCGCCCAGCCGGGCCCGAGCTCTGCCACGTTCACCCGGATCCGCGCTTCTGCGTCTGCGGGCCCGGCTGGGCGTCGTCTGCAGGATACCAGTTCCGTCAGGCGAGGAGAGCTGGGGTGCTCGGAATACAACGTAAGAGCTGATGATCTTAAAGTTACTGCCGCCAGTTTTCCTAGCGGGCCTTTAAAAGGTGCAGACAACCGTTTCCCTTTCTGGTCGGCATGTGAGCAAGGACAAGAAACCCATCCTCGACCCCGTCCTCACCTTTCCCAGGGGAAAGAGAAACCAGCAGCCCATAACGGTGATAGCAGCGACCGCCTGCCGTTTAAGAAAGGCTGTGACTGTAACCCATCATGTTCTCATTGTGGGTGTTATATGGGTCCCTAAATATTTTGCAGGTACAGCGCTCTGCACGGCTGTTGGGGAGACAAAAGAGGACCCCTCCCTCAGGCAAGGAGCGTCCGGGACTCAAGGAAGGAGAGCGAGCCATCAAACGATATGAAAAAGTGAGGCGTGACTTGAGTTTATGTGCTTTCCCATAACCTTTTTTTTAAAAATCAAGATGATTTATTCATCTTATTTTCATTGAACGTAATAGATTCTTTAGCCCATCTTCACCTTCCCGTGACCTTGGCTTTTATGGTGTGATAACTGTGTCGATTACAGTCCTGGTGGATACAAATCAACTCCGGAACAACCTAGACGACAGCCGGCGGGGAGCGGCAGATAAACAAGGGGGGCTGTGTTTATTAAGTGCGAGGAGGGGCTCCCGCAGGAGTTACGGCCTGCGTGGTGGGGACAGCCTTGCAGAGAGCCGACGGCACAGTCAGAGCAGCACGTGCATCCTCTCACTGGCTTTTCCATTTGGTTTCCCGCACTTGGAAAAATAAAATGTGATCCCATCCCTGATGTAACTGGTTTCTTCCAAGGCAAGGCTCCTAAGAACTTTTTACACTTTGCTTCTTCCTCAAGCATACTAATCGTCACTCCCAGTTTTTGAGCTTTTTCTCTGTGTCATAAATGACTATGCATTTTATAGGCATTGATTATCTCATTTACTCTTCACAACTGCCCCGGGACGTGGATTATTTTTACCTCCCTTCGCCAGTGAGCAGTCTGAAGTCTGGAAATGGAAGGATTTGCTCAAAAAGTGGCTAGGGTACGAATAGAAGGTTGATGCTCACGTTATGCAGAATATTGGAACTTTTCTTTCTTTTTTTCTTCTTCAATCTTCATTTTTTCTCCCCCAAGGCCTTGCCTTGATTTTCAGCCTTCTCCACTACAACGTTTTAGGGCTGGTGCTTAAATTGTCACTGAAAGAAATGACGAAGACCTACGGGCCATGAACATCAGTTTCTGCGTTGGTGCCAACATCTGGTGATGAGAGGCCTAAGTCAGCAGCTGATGCTGGGTGTTGAGAGAGGGAGCAGGGACTCTTTTTTTTTTTTTTAATTGCTCAACATAGGCATCGTCTTTGAAGCACTCCTGAGATACACTGAAATAAGGGTCTGGGGTCGGGGGGGGGGGTATTCTCCAGAGAACCGCTGCCTTGAAGGAGCTTTTGGCCACAGAGCCCATTTCCTCCCCCAAGTGTAGACCTCTGAGCGCATATTCTAGCTGTGGCTTCTAAGTGCCTATTTTTATCCCTGTGCAGTTATCGATGGACTGAAACGTCTTTCATTTTCCATTGACATGGCCAGCTTTTGCTATTTATTTAGGTGGACAAGAGGTCACGAGAACCAAACGTTACCACCACATCCACAAAACAGAAGAGGAGCAATGATAAAGCTCTTTGATTTATCCTCAGGGAGGCCATTCTCTGAACTGGTAAGATGGTTGCAGTCCTGTTTTAATATTTTTGGCAGGACTTTTCAATATTGAAGATCTCAGATTTTTTAAAAAAGAGTTTATCGTTTTCATCTGCTGGTGTGGAGATTTAAAATTTTGAAATGATGGTGCTCAGCCTCAGGGCTGTGTGGGAGGCTGCACTGCCTTCTCCTGCCCTGTCTCCTTGGAGGACAAGGATTCCTGCCCACAAGGGCTGACCAGCCCCATTCACTGGTTCAGACCGAGTTACTCCTCAGCCCCTGCTGGAGGAGGTCAGAGGGCAGCTTCCTGAGCACTGCCCGGCCCCTGCCATCCCTGGTGCAGTGTGTGTGAGTGTGTGTGAGTGTGTGTGTGTGTGTGTGTGTGTGTGTGTGTGTGTGTGTGTGGAAGGGGGGCTGCCCATCATTACAGCAGCTCACAAAGACGATTTGTGTATCTGGCTTGACATCTGTCGCTGGTACCTTATATTATTGGGTTAGCCAAAAAGTTCATAGCACTTAGTTGTCTTTAATTTCATTTGAAACAATTTTGTTAGGTTGTATTGTGACAGCTGTCATATCAGCATGCATTTAAAAAAATGTATCAGAATTATTGACTTTTGTGCAGACATTTTAACATTGAAAATGGAAGAAAATATGCAACGTTTTTGGCATATTATGCTTTATTATTTCAAGAAAAGTAAACACACAATTGAAATGCAAAAAAAAAGAAGATTTGCGTAGTGTATGGAGAAGGTGCTGTGACTGATTGAATGTGTCAGAAGTGGTTTGTGAAGTTTCTTGGAACTATTGACATTTTGGCCAAATAATTCTTTGCTGTGGGGCTGTCTTATGCATTGGACAGTGTTTAGCAGCGCCCCTGGCCTCTACGCACTAGAAGCCAATAGTGAGAGACAGCTGACCTATTCAAATCAATAAAGTTATTGGTGAAAATAAAAAATACATTTTTTATTTTCCAAAAAAAAAACCCATATAGACTTTTTGGCCAACCCAATAAGTTCCGGAGAAGTCTGCATTCACTATCTTCCCTTCTCCAGTGAAAACTGCATAAATTCTCCAGAAAACAAAGATCCCTTTTTCAAGGATCAAGATACCATGCACCCTAAATTCCCTTCCTGTTAATTTTGCTACCAGAGAGAAACTTCTCGAAGACCATCTTTGGAAAGGCAACTCAAGAGGGAACGTTGCACCGTCGGTCTGTTTTCTAAGGGAAGGCACGAAGAGCATGTAGAAGCATCGGACTTGTAAGCCCAGAAACCAGATTTGAATTACCGCATGAGAAATATAGGTTTCCCATAGGTGATTAATTATGCTTTTATTTTTAATTTAACTTTTGAACCAGTTATACAGTCACATGAGCCAAAATTCAAAATTTATACAGTGAAAATTCTCCCACCCTCCCTGGCTCCTTAGCCCCAGAATTTCCTGTCCTGTCTGTCCTCCCAGAGATATTTTGTGCACGGACAAGCAAACAGACATCTATTCCCACTTCCCCCACAAGCAGTAGCCCATTATATTCAGCACCTTGCTTTTTGTTGTTTTTCAATATACTTTAGAGATCTTCCAATATCAGTACCTAAAGTGCCTTCTCTTTTGTATGGCTGCATAGTATTCCATTTAGTGAATGCACTTTTCTTTCTTTTAAGATTGCTCCTAATGTTGACCGATAATTTCCTATGGTTTATCTATTGAAATCGGGACTAGTCACTGAGAGCATCTGAGAATCTGTGTATTTGGAGATATTCCAACATGAGATAAGTTCTCATCATATGGCAGTGTGAATACTACCTGAGAGACAGGTTCCCTGAGAATTCCTTTTGAATAGTGTCAGCTGAAGATGGCTGAGAACTTGGCCCCCAGAATCCTCCACAGCAGGACATAATGCACTGGGTGGTTGCTAACAAGGCTTCACCTACTTTTCCAGCACTTTAAAAAGTGCATGTGAAACATTAATAAATGGTATTTGATCATAACATAGATATTCATCCATGTGTGCTTAAATGAGGGCCATTTAAACATTTGCTTTTAAAGCACTATGGTTAATGTGTTAAAACAGAAAATGCATCTGGCATCTACTCTGTTCTGCCATTGCACTGACTAGGGGTAACGTTCCCTTTGCCTGGTGGTGTGCATTTCAAATGCAGAAGAAAAAGATTAATTGCCTTCTAATTTGGACCTTAAAAGGTTCAAACTGAAGCTATAGTGATTCACTTTAAACAATATTTGAACTGTATTTGATTATAGCTTTCAAATCCATTTGCTCCCTTTATGAAGCTACATTATTTATGTCACTGACTATTATAATAACATCTATTTTTGATAGACCCTAGGACCATCCTCCATCAGCCATATCACGAGAACGAAGGCTCTCGGAACCTGTGCCACAGGGGCAAAGACATGCGACGGTGGGAAGTGGCAGCAGGGGGGACCACTTCCTGTGAAATACAGTGTGGAGGCTTCACCTGGAAATAAATGTTCAGGACGAGCTGTTAGGCTGGGTTCTGAGTGAGAACATGCCGTGTGGTGGCCCTCACAGGACTGGACTTTAGATTACGCGTAGGCCACTGGGAGACACCAGCCGAGAGGCCGTGTTGCCTGTCTGCTGTGGTTCCTTTACGGAGAAGAGCTGAGGCCAGGCACCCAGCTTCCTTGCACTGTAATCCCAGTGCCAGGCACACGCTAGATGTTCAGTGTGTGAACTGAGGTATTCCTGACGGCCTCACTGGGCACATGAGAAGGTAGTTTTCAGATGGTGGCCAGGTGCTGTCAAGGGAGGGGGAGAAGTCAAACCCGGGCACACAGAAGGGGACTTATGGAGATGATAATGAAGCTTAAACCTTGGGACTCTTCACTTGTTCAGCCCCTTTCAAGGCCCTGTACCTATGTTTATATTCAGAATTTTGAAACACTTTATTAAAGAATACCTCCAAATTTTATAAGCTTCAGATCCACAAAATCTATGTCTACTATAGCAGCTAAACAGGATTCTATTTTCAAAGTGGAAAATTCTATTCAAAAATAGTATAACAAATATGTATGCAACATGCTCTAACACGCACCAGTTAGTGAGGATATATATCAAAAATATTAAAGCTGGTTTTCTCTGAAAGTGGTTATTTACTATTTTGCATTTTACTAAAATGATCAAGTGAATTAGTGCCATGTTAAAACTCACAGTTTTTATTCCCATGTAAGAAGTATTTCTTCGAATTCACTAACCTTTTCCCAACTTTTACTTCCAGTCATTATCATATTTCTCCCCATGCAGCACTGGAAATAAAACTGTCTTTTCAGATTCCCTAGAATCATAACTCTAATTTGGGGAAGTAAAATAAAACTATATGAGTGAAACAAGCTCCCTCTGAGTTAAAATTCTCCAGTTCACGGAAGGATGCACGCCCGCTGTTTGGCAGGTTTTGGCAGAAAGTTGAAAAAGAGTTGGGAGTGTCTCTCTCCCACATGCCTTGGTTCTATCTCTAAGCCCGTCTAGTCCCCTCGCCCCCACGGTCACACTCTTCCACAGCCACACACTTCAACCCCAAGTGTCTTTGCTGACTCATGTCTCTCACCATTACCTGGTAAAACACTCAAAGTCTGAAACTCTGGGGTTGGGTATAAAGAAGAGAGTAGCTTTTAGGCCTCTGTCCCCGAAACCCAGGACAGCACAGGCTGCATCCCCTGGTTCAAGTCTCCGTTAGAGTGTCTTCGAATCAGACGCCTAGGATTGCCTTCCACAGCAAGAGCTGGAGACGTCATGTCAAGCACTGCTCTTTCTCACTGTCCCACACCCTCCCTGTCAGGACCCATCCCTTTGGGTATTTCACCTGTCCCACCACATCCTGGGTGTGGAGGTCCAGGTACAGGGAGGAGGCAGCAACCGTGATACTGTCCTGAGGTCACTGCCCTTGCCCTGATGTATTCTCTGTGACCCTCAAAGAAGACCACAGAACAAAAGAACACACTGTGAGTGGGCAGCTGTGGTCTTGGAGGCGGTGAGGAGGAAAGACAAAGAGGCAGACCTAAGGGGTAGGAGCTGACTTGGGAGCCACAGCAGAACTCTACAGAAATTTCATTAATTTATTAATTCCCTCATTCAGCTTTTCAGGCATTCAAAAGACAGAGCATGCTCTTGCTATGTGCCAGGCACTGTTTTATGTGCTGTGGACCCAGACACAGGTGAACAAAGTAGACAATGACAAGGCATTTAGGTTTTTCACAACATGGTGAGATCATTTCCTGGTCATTTTTAGTATTGTTGTAATTTTTCTAAAAATAGGCAGACACAGAAACATACACCCAAAAATACAGAATAGCCGTCTTTTAACTTTATAATTAAACTTCAGTTACAATAAGCTGCACCCCTCAAAAATATTAGCATGGCTAGAAACCCCATACTTGCCATCTCAATTTTGGCACCAACCCCTCAATGGAAGGCATAGCACCATCCAAAACCTGAAGATCTCTCTGGAAAACAAACCACTTAGAACAGTGACAGACACATAGGAAGCACTGTATAAGTGCCAGCTACCATGATCGTCATCTTCACCATCATTTTAGGGGAGGGGGACAGAAAATGCAAAGGTTTGGAGGTGGGAGAGGCCATAACATGTTCAAGGGGCATAAACTCCTAAGAGGCGAAAGGATAGTGAGCTGTTTGGCTAGAGAGACAGGTAGCGGACACACCACGGGGAGCCTTGGGCTTAGGGAGCACCGATGGACTATGAGTGCCCTCTGCTTAGGGCCTCATTACCATTCCCTTTGACTTCCACTCAAATAAAATATTACTTGGCATCCTTCTCCCCCTTTATCTATTCTGACATGTCCTCATCACAGCTGTCACAGCTTCCCATCCTTCCAGAGCAGGGCTCCCATTAAATCATTCACCTACTCAAAAACCTTCAGTGGCTGACCAGCAACCACAGAATTCAGCCAACTGTCTCAGTCTGGCACGTAAGCATTGCTGTGCTAGTGCCGCAGCTTCCCCGTCCACGGCCCTCCTTCACTGTCTCCTGCGTAACGTCCAGTGTGGCTCTACGTGTGGCTCATTGGCCTCTACATGTGGCCACTTGCTTCCAAGTGTCCCTGTGCCTTCAACTTGCTCCCTAAATGTCCTGTCGCAATCTTTTGAAAATGTGCACCTTTCAAAGCTGCTCTCTACACTGCCTTTTCTCAGACCCCCAATAGTGTGTGCCTTCTCGCATCTCCAAACCCCCACGTTGTATTCCCTCCAAGGTTTTTTATTGCCCCATGCACCGGTCTGTTTCTCAGCACAGATCATTGGCTCTCTGAAGACTTCCTTTCATGGAGAACCTTTGGGGTAAGTGTTCTGTAAGATACACTTTAGGAAACGCAACAGGAAGGAGTGAAACCAGACCCCGGGTGGGTTCTCCCACATCCTCACCACTCTGGTCTGTTTGGCTTTCTGGTGGAGGGAGCCCAGGGGTCCTCTGCAGACAGTGAAACAGAAGATGAGGGGCCAGGGAAAGCCATGGCCACAGCCACACTCTAGTCCACTTGGTCAATTACTGAGCCCAAGGAAAGGGCCAGTCCAGGATGTCTTCCAATGTAATTAAAACTAAGCCAGTCATTAAGGCTGTAGGTTGGAGACAAGATGCATGAAAAGAGATAAGTCCATGGCTGGAAGCAAATAAAATTATTGCCCTCTGCTCCACTTCCTTCCCTCCTTCCCTCCTCTGAAAAACGTCCCTGCTGGGTGGCTGAACCCGCTCAGCCCGATGCCTCCCAGCTTTCCTATACACTCTGGTTTGCCATGTTTCCCTGCTTAATTACTGTTACCAGCTTCCTACATTTTTGTAAACTCAACATACTGAATAATAAGGTTCATAAAACTGGTGAATTCCTTTGCCATGCACACAGACTGTTTCCATAAAAATGTCCAACGTAGTATTAGCTCAGATTGAATCATCTTTTCTTGCATCTTCTACTTTTTTCCTAAGGAATCTATTGGCTTTCCAGTGGGGGCTTTACTTACTCAGTGTGAGATTTTTAATTCCTCTGGACTTGTATATTTATAGCTTCTAACAGTTCTGCACTGAATAATTTCACCAGGGAAAATGCATCTGGAAATCAAGAAATTGAACAAGCATGAAGCTCCCAACAGAAGCATTGACTATCTCTGACTACTCCTGGATTCATCTAAAAAACTTCCTATTTACTCTTACTTCACAGGATTGTCAGAGGACTAAGTCATAAAAACATTCAAGCAGAGGATATTTTTTTAAATAGAAGGATCAATCTTTAACATTACACATACCCATTCAACAAACATTTGAGAGCCTCCTCTGAGTCAGGTACTCCAGTACCCAGAAGACACACTGAATGAGGCAGATATGGTTCTCAGACCCTCCCTCATTCTGCTCCGGCCTCCTGAAGCTTATACACTAACAGGGGCAGACAGGCTTTTAAATAGATTTTCAGCAGCCTAGGAAAATCAGCAATAGGTAAGGTTATTTTAGGTTCAAGCGGAAGACATTTTCTAAAAATGGAGTTCTATTTAGAGTATAAATAAACCCCAGAGGCAAAAGATACTTTTTGCTTTTCTTTGGGGTGCAAACTGTCCCTAAAAAACAGCAACTCCTTTGAACTGAATCCCTGTACTACTTAACAGCATACCAAGAAAGTGAAAACAAACAGTGCTGAAGGTCAAAAATGGGGATGTAGAAAAATGGAACATGGGTAAGTCACAGTTATTTCAGGGAGAAAATCCGTGATGACCACAGTATGCAGAGTGTAATGAAAGATCCAAATATAGAATCCATAAGAAACCTAAGTGGCTTGAAATTGATCAAATAGGTCAGGCTCTGATGAACTGTGACCAACACAGAGGCTTCGAAAAGTGTACTTCGCTTCCTCTTTCTGAAGCTGGCTGGGTTATGCAATCTAGAAACAACTTCCAAGTATGGGCTGGGTGACAGGGAAACTCTAAAGCCACGCACACACTTCCACGGTGACCCCCTCATCGAGGCATAGTGGGGACTTAGTCATATCAGGTACTGGACCCAGTCCAGTGAAAAATGAGGTCAAGGGAAATCAGCCCTACTGCCCAAGGCTTGCAGAAGGTGCTGAGCTAACAGAATAGACTCTCTCAGCATCTCCTGTAACTGTAGTTGACATCTACTGTGCTAAGTGCGTTTGTTGTTTCTCAATGTCACTCAGTGCATGTGTGAAATAAGTACCCCACTTTGGAGATAAGAAAAATAAAGTACAGAGGGGTTTAGTGACTGGCCCATGGCCATTTCTGCTGTTGAGTCCAAGAACCAGAATGAACTCAGAGCCTCTGTTTGTAACCAATCAGCTGCAGTGGTTGGCTATTCCCTTCCCAAGACTACATTTTCTACCCCTGAGTTAACAGAGACACTTCTTGCAACATTTACCTTGCTGTTCACTCTACTAATGATGTAAATTTTTCTGTGATTAGATTGTAACTGTGTTTGAAAGACATCGTGAAATAAAATGAATTCCCTCCCGAAGTTGAGGGACAGTGGGTAAGGGTGAGGTCAGGGAAAGTTTTATCAGAAGCCAAATAAAGTAAGGATAAAAACATGGACGGAGGCAAAAGCCCCGAGAAGGGGGCGATCAGGAAGCAGCAGTGCAGTCCAAGCATCGGGATGGCCTGCCGGCTTAGCTGCCAGGGCACTAGGGCCAAAGGGAAATTTGCAGGGGAGGGGACACAGGCTAACTTCAGAATCAGGGGAATGTTGAGAAAGGAGGTCATTTCAGAGATTGTGCTTAGGGCTCAAGGTTGGCAAGAAAGAGATTCGAAAGGACACCAGGGACTCCCGGTGGATACAAGAGGCGCAGAAGGAGAAAGGCTGGGGCATGACCGGTGCCCAGGAAAATGCATCAGTGGGGACCGAGGCAGGCAGCCCAGCCCTCCTGGGGCAGCCGTCACCTGGTGGGTTCTTGATGGAACTGGCACCTCTGCCAATCCCATAGCCCGATTCAGGGAGAGTAGGACCCTGCACATGACTAGTGACTGGGAAGAGCCAGGACGCAGGTACCAGGGCAGAAAATGCCGACTTCTTTTCAAGACTCAAAATTGCCGGCACCATGTGCTCTGGAGTTGTCAAATGTCTCACGGTGAATGCGGGAAGGTAGGACGGACAGAAAAGAGCAAAGAGCAGGAAACACCAATTTCAAGAAAAGTTTAAAAAAATTTCCTCGGTGTCTATAAAAAGACATGTTCTCTGGGAAGCTCTGAGAGCACCGAGAGCGCCGTAGAGAAGACGAGGATGCAAGATTAACACCCCAGAGGTGGCTCCTCTTGTTATCCTTCCGCTCTTTTCCTATCCTTTATGTGGAGGTAGCATGACTTTTTTTCCATCACATACATTGATTAAATACATAATAACTATTATTCAGGATAAGAAGTCAGGTACACAGATATGGATCCAAGTTCCTTGCTGTCAGTAGTCACTTCCTGGGATCATCGCCACCTCCTGGCCCCCAGGCGGCAGGGAGGGCAGTGGTGGGTCGGAGTCTGGGGGTGGGGGTGGCACATGTGGCTCGAAGATGAGGACAGTGGCCTTCCTGTCCCAGCGGCACCCTCTCCCGCATGGCACACTGCCTGCCACTGTGTCACGCCTGTCATGAGTAAAGTAAAACGCCTTTCCAGACCCAGTCTGGACCTGCTTTTACAGTTTCCCTTTGCTTTGGTTTGTTTCAAATCCTGATGATTAATGTATTTTGAAGTTTCAAATGTTTATAAGGCAGTCGATTTTTATATTTACCACAGGAAGGCATATGGTTTAGAAGGATGAGAAATGGCAATTTAGTCATGTTTCCTCAAGGTTGTAATAATATCTGTTAGGGGTGGTTGTAACAGCCTTCCCCTGCTGGTTTGTATTCTGGAAAATGAAAGCATGAGAACTCAGAGACAATGTTTCTGAAGTCAGCCCCAAACTGTGAGGGGAGTACAAACGCCCGGTCCCACAGGGACTGTTCTGAGCTGGGTCTGCATCCCACGCTCCTTTAGTTCTGGCAGATTCTGAACACTCTTCAGTGCCAGTTCAGGCTTTCTGATGCCATGTCCCCTGGGGGCCAGCTCTGTACTCTCTGGTGTGGGCAGAGGATCGGTGGTTCGAGGGCATTCAAGATGCCACCTCATGCCACGTGGAATCTGTGTCACTTCATAACCCTTACAGCTGCATTTTGTCCAGTGAACCTTCTTTAGTCTCCTCTAAAGAACGTTTAAAATGCCGTTCTCCACTTTCCCTGGTTGTCCATATCTGCACGTCTTTCCTATGGAAAGTGTGCTCTCTGAGGGTAGGGACCGAGTTTGTTTTCCTCGTCATTGCAACATCGTTGTAGGAACTACAGCAGCAGCTGGCACATGGCTCCAAGCAGGTTTGGCCATTCCCACTGTAATTCTCTTCCTCTCAGGACGCCATCCTCTACATGTGGCGGTATGACTCACTTGGCACTTGTACTTGGTAAGAGCCTGAGCTTAATAAAAAGGCACTGGTTGAAAGAGCCCCAGGCTCATTTTCAGCCACTCCCTGGGTAGCCCTTGCCTCAACCCAGGCCGAATCTTACCCCCCCAGCTTTCAAGAAATGCAAAAGTGAGAACTGTTTAATTTTGTGGATACTGGATGAAGTTTGGGGCTGAAGTTTAAGTGGATTTAAGGGCAGAGTTGGTGAGGGGATGCAAACATGAATCAAAGTTTCTGCTCTGACACATTTCAAAATCAACTAGGGAGAGAGATAAGTTACCAAGTCATTAAAAAATTCTGCAAAATCTTCTATCAGCAGAGTGCTGTGGAATGGAAAAAATAAGTGGATCCATATCCAATAGTTGTCCTTTGGGCAAATCCAAAATATTAAACACGAAGTCTTAAAAGTACTAGATGCACTCTGGGAGAATTTTTCTTATATAATCTCAGGATGACAAAGACCTTTCTAAATATAACACAGGATCCATAAACCACAAATGAAACAATAGTTAAATTTAACTACATTTAAAAAATTTCCCACAGAAAAATCTACAGTTCATAAAGTGAAGAAGCACGTGCCAACTGAGAAAATAATATTTGTAGGTCAAATCACAGAAGAAGGCTGTTTCAATGTATGAAGGATACTTACAAATCAGTTAAAGAAAAACTCTAGCCATCCAATGGGAAAATAGGCAAAAATTATAAAAAGTTGACAGAAAAGGAAATGCAGATAGAGCTGGCCAGCCTCACTAATAGTTAGAGAAGTGCAAGTGCAACTAAAATTAAAAATCAGCCCCGGCTGGTGTGGCTCAGTAGATTGAGTGCAGGCCTGTGAACCAGAGGGTCGCTGGTTCGATTCCCAGTCAGGGCACATGCCTGGCTTGCAGGCCAGGTTGGGCCCCCAGTTGGGGGTGAGCAAGAAGCAACCGCACATTGATGTTTCTCTCCCTCTCTTTCTCCTTCCCGTCCCCTCTCTCTAAAAATGAATAAATAAAATATTTAAATAAATAAATAAAATTTAAAACTCAAAATAGAAAATCACAAACTTTGAAAACATTTATATTGTGAGGAATCAGAAGCCTAGTCATCTATCACTGGCAGAAGTACCGACTGGTACACACGATCTGCAGGGGGTAAATTTTCAACATCTATCAAAATTATAAACATGCATATCCTTTGACTCAGTAGTTTTGCTAGGAATTCATCCTATGGTTGGTTTCCACCCTATGGGAAATGACATATATAGAACCTTATTTACTGCGGCATTGTTTATATAATCAAAAGACTGGAAGTGATCATCAATAGAGGAGTGACAAAAATGGCAGACTGGTAAGTTATTACGTTTGCCCACAATGGGATTCGATGCATAGGTCAAAAGGAAGGGGGACACTCTTTATGACAGTTACGGAAATATTTCTAAGATATCATAGGCGACAAAAGCAAGGAGCGGATGGGTGTGTTCAGTGAGCTGCCTTTGTGTTTTAAAGGAGGGAGGAGTGAGCTGCTAGCTGTTTTCAAGAATAAACTGTAGAGTCCTTCTGGACTCTACAGTTTTGCTTAAGCTGTTCTCTTCATGTAGATTGCCCTTTCTCTACCTCTGCTTACTGGAAAAAAAATTTTCCAGGAAAATTTGAAATATTTCCTCCTCTATGAACTTTATTGATACTCTCTCACTTGAACAAAACTGTACAATTGTTGGAATAGATTTAAGGTTTTGGGTAAGAGATCCTTCCTAAGCAAGACAATCCCCAATAATTTATAAATTAAGAAGATTGATTTAACCTTATAAGATACTTATTTAACATTCTATATGGTTGAAGACATCATAAATGGACACAAACCTAACAGATGGAACACCATATACTGATAACAAAGGCTTGTTATCCAGATTATATGAGTAGATCTACAGCAGTTTCTCAAAAAAGTTAAACATAGAGTTACTATATGGCCCATCAGTTCCACTCCTAGGAATTTAGCCAAAAGAGATGGAACTATGTGTTCACTGTAAACTTGTACACAGAGTTCCTGAGAGAGTGAGAAAGAGAGGAGCTCCTGGAACCAACAAACACAACACCAACAGTCCAATAGAAAAAGAGGCATATATTAAGAAAAAAATGCAGTTAGTTACAAAATAAAAGCAAGTGAAATTGCTCAATTTTAAATAATTTTTTTTCTCAGTTTGATGAGCAAAAATTACAAAGATTTATACTATGGTGTGGGGAAACAGGAAATAAGTAGTGGGAATATAAATTGTTAAATTAGTCAGTAAATGTTAAATTATGTATCACCTTCAATCTATCTACTCAACAGCTAGGCATCTGTGCTCAGGGATACATATATGCACATAGAAGCACTTAGCACTTGCAAGTACGATCATTGCAACATTATTTATAATAGGGGAGAAAAGACCTCTTTAAGGCATCACCAATGCGAAAAAGGTACATGAACTATGGTAAGTTCATTCTATGGTATATTGGGCCGTCATCTAAAAACTACGGCAGATTTCTACATATTTGCATAAAAGATAAAGGGAAAACGCCATTGAAGTACAGTATGTAAATACTCTGTGCATAGGGGAATAGCCACGTGTATAAATGCAGGGCAGAGATGTGTAGATATACACAGAACATATACACAGATTATAACAGCAGTTACCTCTAGAAAGAGGAGTAGAATTAGGAGTGGGGAAGGAGAAACTTTGGTTTTCTGCTCTACACATTTATAAGGTTTTGTTTGTTTGGCTGCCGTTGGAAGGTGGTGATGGGAAGACCCAGTTCACACAGCTAGACGAAATTTGATCTCAGTCAACTGGCCGCCCTGTGTGATAGTTTCTCCAGTGTTCCACCAAAAGAAAAGAAGAGGCACTTTCTGAATCAGGAAAGATTAAACAGTGTTTGCTTCGGTGGCACATATACTAAAAATTGGAACGATACAGAGAAGATTAGCATGGCCCCTGAGCAAGGATGATACGCAAATTCGTGAAGCATTCCATGTTTTTAACAGTAAAATGACAACAAACTCACAACTATCAACAACTGAATCTAAAAAAAAACAAAAACAAAAAAACAAAAATGAACTAAACAAACAACTAGAAAAGGAACAGAATTACAGAAATGGAGATCACATGGAGGTTATCGGCAGGAAGGGGAAGGAGGAGAATCGGGGGGAAAAGGTACAGGGAAATATAAGCATCATTGGTAGGCACAAAATAGACAGGGGGAGGTTAAGAATAGTGTAAGAAATGGAGAAACCAAAGAACTTATACATAGGACCCATGGACATGGACTAAGGGGTAGAAGGCTGGTGGGAGGTGGTATGAGGGCAGAAGGGGATAAAGGGGAAAAAACTGGACAACTGTAATAGCATAATCAATGAAATATACTTTTAAAAAAGAATGACTAAACAGAAGTAAGAATGAGGCTTTTTTTTCTGGCTATGAAGAATACCACTAACCTAAACAGTCACTACTGAGAGTGAGACCCACTTATCTTGAGCCCCCAGAGACTGACTGCACCCACCATGACAGAACATATAGATCGCACCTTCAAAGTCTTCGCTAATGCGCTACGCCAGGGGTGTCAAACTCACCTTCACGGGGGCCACATCAGCCTCGCGGTTGCTTTCAAAGGGTCGAATGTAATGTTAGGACTGTATAAATGGAACTACTCCTTAACTAGGGGCAAGGGTCTCAGTGCTGCCGGGTAGAAACAAGGTGCCGGGCCGGATAAAACAAGGCGGGGGCCGGATTCAGCCTGAGGGCCTTGTGTCTGCCACCTGTGCTCTAACCACTATGCCGTACACCTGCAGGGATACCAAATTATACTGAATGTAAAAAATCAGAGGAATGAAGTAGTATAAGAACAGAATCAATAAAAAGTACATACATATATGTAGAATAGAAAACTCTCAGTAATGCCAAGTGCTGTTTTTGGTAAACATTAAAATTGGTAGAACCCTTAACAAGATTGAATAAAAACAACAAGACAGAGAATACAAATTACCAAGATCAAACATGTAAGAGACCTTAAAACCATCAAAAAGATAATCATACCCACTTCTTAGGAAGTTTAAGGGAATTCAGTGAAGCCATATACAGAAAGCACCTAGCACAGTAACCTCGGTTACAGAAGCCATTCATGCCGTCATTGATACGCTTTCACTGAGCACAGGCTGTATGCCGGGCACTGGGAATCCTCAGGTGAGCCAGTGGGTGGGCATGAGTGTGAGTGGATAGACATGGTTCTGGCCTCCATAGAGCAGAGAGTCCAGTGAAGATAGGCAACCTTTAATAATTACATATAAAATATAATACTGCAATGACACCGATGTGCTACAGATAAGAATTGGGGCATGGAACTAAAACTGAGTATATGAAAAGGTTAACTGACATGGTGAGGAAGGACAGAGAGGGCTTCCCCTAAGGAGGAACGGTGACATGCTCTCTGCAGACAAGCAGACGTCACTAACAGGTGAATTAACTGGTAAGCGTGAGTGGGAAGAAGTCTTGCGCTGGGAGAAGCATGGCCTGACATAAGGTCTGTGTGGCTGACTTGCTGACGCTGAAAAGTAACATTGAGTGGAGGGCTAGATAAAGCTGGGGAGACAAACAGGTGCCAAACTTTGTGGGACCTTGCAGGTTACCCTAAAGCACAGGTGGCAAACCCAAGTCCTGTGGGCCAAATCTGGCCCTCCACCTTGTTTTATCGGGCCCGGCACCTTGTTTCTACCTGGTGGCAGCGCTGAGCTCTTGCTTAACTGTTAAGGAGTAATTACATTCATACAGTCCTTAAATTACACTCTGCTCTTCAAAGGCAACCACGAGGCTGATGTAGCCCCTGGTGAAAATGAGTTTGACACCCCTGGGCTGAAGAGTTTAATCTTCATCCTAAGAGCAATGGGAAGCTTCTGAAGGGGTCACATAGGGGTGAGGTGACAGAACCAGGTCAAAAAAGACTGCCCTCCACGCTGGGTGAAGCAGGCACGGGGTGTGGATGTGCTGATGCCAGTGGAGGACTTGGCTGCTGCACAGGGAGGACAGAAGCTGTAACCACTTCGCGTTCATGATCGAAATTGAACTGTAAATAACTCGACAATAACTGTAATCAACAATGGACTGATGAAGTAAATGGCAGTAAATAAAGATAATATGAATGGAGAGTATTAATATTAACTTCATGTCATTATGAAGTTATCTCAAGGATATCTGTTAACTCAAAAAAGCAAAGTAGAAAAGTTGTGTATATTTGCTGCTGTTTATTTAAAAGATAGACATTTAAAAAATGGAAAGCTAAGTAAGCCAAGGGCTTGGGGGGAGAGTTACTTATAGGAACACTCAGGGGACAGGATGGAAGAGAAAGGGATAGACACTGAAGGTCTTTGAATACAACTGTTTTGTAGATTTGCCTGTGAAACTACATAGTTTACACAGGCACAAAGCAAAATTAAGTACAAAAATCAATTCATAAAAACTGAAAATGAAACAAAACAAATAAGTCTAATTAGGTGTTGAGTTAGTGGCATAACCATAAAAAAGGAGTTAATTGAAGTGACTCTACAACTGCATCCCTTGGGATATATCTAATAACAAAGAAAATTGCAACAAAAGATTTCTAAACTGCTTTCAGTAGCCCTATTGCTACCAGTAACATTTTTATTGTTATTCTGAGATATTTATGTATGAATTGTGAGGTAAAATTAAAAGTGATCATTTTGGTGTCTTTGGCAACTGGGAATTTTGTTCCTTGGTGTGATCTATTTGAAGAACAAAAGTAATCAGAAACTATGTTTAGTAACGATATTATTGGTAAAAATGTATTTTTACCTGCGACTACTGTAAGTACAATTTGTATATAATTGTTGGGTAAAGAAAATGAGAAGTTACCTGCTCTTCTCCTCTATCACCCTTTTGTCTTGGAGAACTGGGGTTCTTGGCATGAGGCGAGGGAAATACTGACGTAGGGTTAAAGGTTAAGCAAAATCCCTGCAGTCCTCATCCTGCGTTGGCAGTATTAAGCCCGTGATGTATTTCATCTCAAAAAGAGAAATTATTTCCTACTCCTGTCCACTGAAAATATCTAGAAACAATGACCGAGAGAGTAACAAATCACTTCTGCTATCCAGATTATGGTCTCTAAACACCATTTCCCACTTAAGGAGCCAGGGTTAGAGAAACGGCCAATTCCAGGTGCTGAGGCCGATAAGGTGAGCCAGGAACAGCTTGTGACACCAGTGACCAAAGGCAGGGAAATCAAAATAACATGAAAATGACTCCCCGTTATATTTTTAATAATACAATATTAATAACCACCTTTGGAGGATATTAAGGAACTAATTCATTATTTTGAAAATTAGTAAATAAAGAGAAAAAAATCATGTATTTACTCTTTCTTTCCTGCATAAACTGTACCTCAGGCTAACCGAGTGACAGGGAGATAATTCCCCTAATGGACGTGTTCAGGTGTCAGATGAAGGAAGAATAATAAAATTAGAAAATGATTACTTTCCAACTCTTAATTAAATAATAAATCTAGGTAATGATCATCAATGGCTGCTAAGATCTCAGAATGAGTTCAACCAAAGTCTTCATGTGCTTCCCGATGGAAGGACACGATATCATCTAAGAAATAAACTTACCAAAAACAAAAAAAAGTCAAACCTGTATCTGAACAAGCCTTTAGATCCAAATATCATTACACAGAAAATTCAGGAGATGGAAGAACATGTTAAATCATACAACAAAGGTGCAATGAGCAAAATTCAGAATTTGAGAAGTTCTGCAGAACAAATGTTTTTACTATTCATCAAAAAGTTGCAAGCAAAAAAAAAAAAAAAAGACTGGATGGGAACCCATAGATTAAAAGAGATTTAAGACATATTAATCAGTTGAAATAGATGGACCCCATTTGGATGTAAAAAATCACTTGATTGTGGATAATGGGTGCATGGGACAAAGTAGAGAGAATTATGCTATTCTCTCTATTTTTGTATGTGTTTGAAACTTTCCATAGTAAAATTTAAATAATAAGTAACAGCAACACAAACAACGAACTTCTAGTGAGTGCTTATCACATACAAGGCACTGTTCTAAGCACTTTGCATGTTTACAGTGCCCACCTGTCGGTGAGGTGGGTGCTCCCCTCCACTACCCCGATGAAGAAACCAAGGTACACGGGGGTGGACTAAAGCAAGTGTGTCATGGTGAGTGTGCGAAACACAGAGGTTATTCTTGTATTGTTATTTATTAGCTGCTGTATTATTTTTCACATGAGCAACTGCAAACCTACTTTTGCTCACCTTCATATGTTAGTTTTCCCCTTCCTTCTCCTTGGAACTGTACTTTTTCTTCTTCAGGTGGGGATGGAGTACTCCTTTTCTCGTTCTTAGTGTCACTTAATATTCTCTTCTTGTTTCCGAGGTGTTAGCATTTGAGCTCAACTCGACGTCACCTGCACCTGTTGTAACAGTGCTTTGCATGGATCGGCTGAGAAACTGGGACAGATATGTCTGTTCATCAGCCATGCTTTGAGTGCTTACTCTGCTCCTCTCACTGCACTAGGTACTTACATTTGTGACCATATTTTGCCGTGTATAATGCGCACTTTTGTGCCCAAATTTTTAGAGGGAAAAATAAGGATGCACATTACATGAGTAGGACTAGGTACTTAAAAAAACCAGCTTTGCTTGGTTTTGATCACTTCAAAGCCTGTATTACACAAAGTGCAAAAGCATCTGCAGTGGACTTGAAAATTCCTTCATAATACGAAAAACAAGTATCTAAATATAAATAAATAAATAAATAATTGAATTAAAAAATTAAAACAAAAGATTTTTTTCCTGACAGTCTAGGCCAAAAACGTGGGTGCGTATTATACACAGCAAAACATGGTATATCATTTACTTCTCTCTTACACAGTTACAAAGTTATTATTCTTCCCAGCATACAGATGGAGACTGAAGGTCAGAAAGAGTAAGTCGCTCACCCAGAGTTACAAAGCTGTGCGATAGCAGTCAGTGGCTCTGGTTTATGTTCTCCCATAAGGTCTCTGTTTTCAACTTGTGCATGACGACTTAGGCGGTTCACGGTCGTGGCATTTAATTGTACTTCCTCACCCAGTAAGAAAGCTCTGCTGTCATTTTCATTCAACCTTCCCTTACGGCCTGGAGAACAAATCAGTTAGGTGCAAGTATGTCCTTAACACCTCTCCAGCCATTGCTAATCTCCATTTTTAACCTGGAGAGTACACCTGGGGTCCGAGTCCTGAGCAAATAACAGTGGTGTGTAGCAGGATATGCTGAATCTTAAGGATCCTTTCTATCTACGAGTGATATTGGTGTTTCCATTTATACAGCCACAAAGAATTTCATTTAAAAATAAAATTAAGTAAAAGACCTAGAGCTAAAGGAAACTATTACATAAATAAAAGTATGGTGCCCTGACTGGGTGGAGTATCCTCCCGCAAAGAGAAAGGTGGCTGGCTCGATTCCAGGTCAGGGCACATGCCTGGGTTGCAGGCCTGGTCCGCTGGTCGCTGAGCGTGCCACAGGCAACTATGAGAAGAAACGGACGGATGTTTCTCTCCCTCTCTCTCTCCCTCCCTTCCCGTTTCTCTAAAAATAAATAAAAATTTAATTTAAAAAATTTAATTAAAAATAAATGAAAATGATGGTGGCCCAGAGAAATGGAAGATAATCCCTAGGTGACACTGGGCTCCGATGGCTGCCTGTGGGAAACCAGTGCTCCTCACCGTTACCTCTCCCCCAGGCACGGACGTCAGTGCTGGCCTCACCTCCAACAGCAACCAAGTGCCTTCTCTCGGCCAAGACAGAATCCGTTGCTTCCCTTGGAAACTCTTTGTCCCTGTTCACCTGTGAACGCACCTCACCAGTGAGCCTGCCGCGACCCGAGCGCTGCGGGCCAGATGGTTATCTTCATTCCCCACTGATCAGACTTGAGTGCGTGCAGGGCGGGGCCACGGCCTGTGGCTACCCATATGCCTCCCCTGCCAGGGTCTCAGGAAAGAGCCAGGGGCTAAAAATACATCACCAATAAGGCAGGGTTGTTAACAACTAAGACAACAATCTATTTTGGAAATCTCAGCATATCCAGGTGATTTTTTTTTTTTTTTACTAATATTCATTCTAGTATTAAAACTATATTAACTGCTCTAATTTCCCTTCATTCCTCTTTCCCAAGCCTCCAATCCCCCAGTCCTTTCTGATGGTACCATGTTTGCACATTTTGTTCCTTCCTTCCCACCGCCATCCCTTTTCTGGGACAGAAGCCATATTCCATATGTTTGTGAGAAATGGTTGTAGATGGGCTGCCTTAAACACTTTTATGAGTTCTTCTAAACGTAGACAAAGGCAATAAAAATTCCCAATGCTTCATATATTTTAAAAGACATCATTGTCACATGAAATAATTTTGCTTCTGTGTTCCCCGAGGAACTGAAAAGTACATTACAGTCACTGTAATCTTGCTGGGTAGAGGCAGTATCTTCTCTTTATTCTTTGCTAAGTCTGATACTATCTGTTCAGCATATTATTAAGAAAATAAATCTATATGTAGGCTAATGCATCTGTATTCCTCTCATTTCCTGTGACTACCACAAAGCCAGTACTTTTTCATCGTTGGGCCTTGCGGAGTAGGGTCCAAAGCCTAAACAATAGGTTTAGGTTTTGCATTTTTTAAGTGTGTTCTTTAAATGAAGTTGATTAATATTGGTAAGTACTGTATGTCTTTCTAATTCCACAAGGCCAAAGAAAAAACAGGTTCTGTCTTCCTGGGCAGGGCGCCCAGAACTTGATGCCGGCTATGCTGGCATAGCTCCTGAGAACCTGGCTTGGTCGCAGGACACAAGGCAGAGGCCCGACTTGTGCCTCTCGGACGAGGTGAATATCCCCATTCTGCAAACGGAAACCCATCCGGTCCTCCTGCACCAGCGGGGTGGCGGGTGGAGCGGCCAGTGGGTATGTGAGCATGTAGGTTGGAGTGTTTTCACAACTGCAGCCCCGGCCTTAGGGTTCCCCAACCCTTTGACTGTCGGCCCTGCCCTGACCATTGTCCGCACACCTCGTCCCTCCAGCTTCCGGGCCCGAGTGAGATGATTTGCTGCAGATGACATCAGCCCTGGGCCAACTGCTGGAAGAGAGGAGGCAGTCACCGCGTGAGGATGTGCCGGGTGGTCCTTTCCTCCTCCTCTTCCTCCTCCTCCCCGGCTCCTTGCCTAGTCTCCATATAAAAGCGGCATCACCCCGCCCGCTCTCACTCCCCACTCCACTCCGCCGCGCGCTCTAGGAGAGGGCGGAGGGGGAGGCGGCGCGCAGCGCCGGGAGGAGGGGGGACGCAGGGGGCGGAGCACAGACAGCACCTTCGGAGATAATCCTTTCTCCTGCGGCAGAAGAGAGGAGCGGCTGGAGCGGGACACCTCGCTGAGGCTTAGCGAGCCGGCAGGATGGCGACCGTGGTGGTGGAAGCCGCGGAGCCTGAGCTGTCCGGCAGCATCGCCACCCCAGCGGCGTCCACTTCGCCCAGCCTGTCGCATCGCTTCCTCGACAGCAAGTTCTACCTGCTGGTGGTCGTCGGCGAGATAGTGACCGAGGAGCACCTGCGGCGCGCCATCGGCAACATCGAGCTCGGTAAGAGGCCCTGCGCCCCTAGGGGACGCGCTCCGGCAGACGCTCCAACACGACCCCACCCAGGGCGCCGCAACCACCTTCTTCTTCAGGCTCGCCCCACACCCGCCCCGCCCCGCCACCTCCCAGACACGATATGGGCTGTTTTCTGAGCTGCTTTCTGAGAGTAATGCGAATTTGATTGAGATCCGCATTAGGAGGGTCTCTCCTAACCTCGAAGGATCTGTCACCAGGTTGGCTCTGCAGATCCAAGCTAGCCACCATCTCTCCCGCTAAATGAAATGCAGGTGTCAGAGGAGTAGAAGCCACAATAAAGCCGCAGTCGCAGGAAGCAAAAGGGGGGGGGGGTCTTAGGCAGCCACTCCTTTTAGCCCCTTTCTCACCCCCACAAAATAATGAACACCCCCTCCCCATCAGACCCGAGGCTGAAGCACATGTGCCAGGGCCCGCGTGGGAATCACCCTCACCACCTCAGCCATTAGAGCCCCCGAGAAATGCCTTTTCTGGTGTAAACCTTCGGATCTTTTCTTTGCTGGGAATGACTAGGCTAGTCCCAGGGCAACGCCCGTACCCCCCTCCCCCCTCCCCCGGGACGCAGATGGAGAGCCGCCTGCACTTCGTTCCCGGACGGTGCCCGCCTCGCTACCGCCCCTGGGACCTTGGTTACAGCTTTGAGAAAGGACAATGGGACCTCAAGTTGTGGGGTGGGGCTTCTTTTTTTAAAAGTCTCAGCTTCGGGAGTGATGTGTTGTGGGGGGGTAAGAGAAGGGGGTCGGTGGGCAGGGCCCGCGCCTCTGCCGGTGCGCGCACTGAGAGCGCGCTCTGCAGAGGCCGAATAGCGGTTTGCCAGGGACCCTGGGCGGGGCCGGGAGGGTCTCACCGGCGCGGCCTCGGGTACGAGGACCGACCCGCCCCTCAGCCTCACCAGGGCTGCGGCAGTGCTTCCACCTGCCTCCGCACTGCGGCGCCCCCATTGGGCGCAACCCTCCCGGGCCTCGGGCTTGGGGGTGCAGCGTGCCCCCACCTCTTCCTCAGCCCGGCTTTGTTGCGCTCGGAGTCACCGTCCGCGCAGCCCTGGTCTCTGCCTTTCCCTTCATCCTCGACGTCCCAGACCACCCCTCGCCTCCGACAGAGGTCTCCAGGTCCCCCTACAGCCCCGGCCCGCGATTCTCCTGGGGTGGTGCCGGAGCGTTTCTGCCAGGAGACACCCGCGGGTGGGCGTGGTGCAGTCCGCAGTGCGGTCTCTACGGCGGCCCGAGGCGGACAAAGGGCGTTCACGCAGCCTCCGTTCCCACCCCACCACCCGTTCCCGCCCCCC
>PVJI01009671.1:0-64253 GCA_004026765.1 Micronycteris hirsuta | reverse complement strand
TGGTTAAGTCTTTTGCTTAATTAATTATTCTGAATACTCAAAATTCCTGTCGATCTGAAGGTCTGTGTCCTCCACTTTGGAGAATTTTCTGAATTCTTTGTCTGATTATTTCCTACACTCCAATGTTTATGTTCTCTCATCCTGGAACTGCTATTATTTCTATGTCCCATGGGTTGCTCTTAAATGTTCACCCCTTATTTCTTACTATCTATTTGGTTGTCTATTTGTTCTATTTTCTGGTAGGTTTTCCTTGACTTTAACACCCCAAACTTTTGCTTTTGAGGAAAAATGTGTTTTCTATTGGTAGTGTTAATTTCCTAGAACTCTTACTTTGATCTCCATTCTTCACAGCATTTTCCCCTTCCTTTATGGGTTCAATATTTTATGATGCTGAGTACATTAATTACAGTTTCTTTGAAGTTTTCTTTGCTTTCAACATTGCTTCTGTGCCTCTGAGCTCCTTATGTACTGTTTGCTGGTTTCTCCCTTTCATGTTGGATACTTTTCCAAAAGTTTTGAAATTCTTACCTATCTTTTCATATTTAAACATTTATTTTAATCGGTGTGAGTAGGAGAGCACACCAACTGGTAGAAGTCATTGTGGAATGATCAGGGAGCTCTAGAAAACACTAAATGGCAAGATCCAATTTTCTCTCTGGATGGTCCTGTCTAGAGAAGGACCCCAGATTCCTGGTCTTACATAGAAACACGGCTGTGGGTGTTCTGTACCCTTTGTTCATCTTGCGCCTCACCCTGCATTTCTAGTACCAGGTTTTCTTTATCTAAGCCACTTGAGTCCAGTTTCTCCAGAGAGCTTGATATCAGTTTCTACAAACATGAAAGTTGTAGGTGTCTGAAGATGTGAGGTGGAGCCTTGGCCAGCGTGGCTCAGTTGCTTGGAGCCTTGTCCTATAACTGAAGTGTTGCGGGTTCAATCCCCAGTCCAGATGTGTGTGGGAGGCAACTGGTCGGTGCTTCTCTCTCACATCAATGTTTCTCTCTCTCCCTTCCTCTCTCTCTAAAAAGCAATGGAAAAAAAGAGAGAGAGAAATGTCCTTGGGTGAAGACTAAAATAAAAGATATGAGGCTGAGGTGGAAGCTGGGGATCTAACTGGTTCTTGTGCAAAGTTCCAAACTCCCCAGGCACCCAGCCATCTCTCAGCACACTCCTTCCTGTAATCCTGGTGTGCCAGCTTCCCACGTCTTCCTCGTGTTCTAAAGAGCAAAGCAGCTTTCTTCTCACCAATAACCCACACTGTATAGATACACGTATTCCATCAATCTCTACTTTGATAAATAATTTGATTCCTCCTTTTCCTTTCCATCTCATACATTCTAATTCAGAATTATAGATGTCTCTTAATTTAATAAGAGATGGAATCAGTGTTTCTATTTCCTGGCAGAGGCAGCAATATTGCTAAGTTGCCATCTTATACCAGAAAGTGTTTAAATTCAATTTTAGCAATAATGTTCTTTACAATCAATATTCCTGAAAACATTGTCTTTCAGGAACTCTAAATTAATAGCAGTGTTTACAGTGTTCCCTATCACCATATCCACGCTGTGGATTACCTTTTATTCTAAATATTAATCGAAGCGCTTCCCCATCTTTATCCCTATACCTATGCCATGGATTATCTTTTATTCTATTCTATTACCTTTTATCAAAGTGGTATGAAAAGAATAGCGTCATGTTCTTATTGCATACTTAAAACCCAGAAGTATTATAATCTTTAAAAAAAAAAGAAAGAAAAACTATTCAGAACCAGAGAGGAAAACAAGTAATTCTACTTTGCTAATGAATTAGAGAGGACTCTGTAAAGGAACCGATATTTCATCAATAGCTTGAAAGATGTGCCTGCCTTTTTAAAAGACGTTTAAAGAGGGAATTATGTATATATTACAAGAGAATGGAGCAAAATAAAGACAAACACGTTCAGGGAATAGCGATATATTTGGAAAGACAAAAAGAGATAATGCATGATAAAGGATTTTGGGAAAAGTAAAAGAGAATAATACTTTTTATGTAAACTCAAAAAGCATTATTTATATTGATATCGATTTGATTTTCTCCCTAGAGTTTTCTATCTCCTCCATGAATCATATACATGGCTAATGGTCTAGTTTACAAGGAACCCACACTACGTTTGTGTGGCCAAAAGTTAGTTTGTTTGTTTTTTCCTATGATGGCTCTAGTAGCATTTTGTCATCTTTAACTTCACTCAAAATAATGTTGTTAGACTGTATTGTGACAGCTGTCATACCAATGAGCATTTTTTTTTAAATTATCAAAACTGGTGAATTTTTGTGTAGACGTTTTAATATTGAAGACAGAAGAAAAGCAACACTTTCAGAATATTATGCATTATTGTTTCAAGAAAGGTAAAAACACACAAAAAATTGTGCAGTGTATGGAGAAGGTGCTGTGACTGACTGAATGTGTCAAAAGTGATTTGCGAATTTTCTTGCTGGAGATTTCTTGCTGGATGATGTTCCATAGGTGGGTGGACCAGTTGAAGTTGATAGCAATCAAATCAAGACATTAATTGAGAAAAATAAATGTTGTACCACATGGGAGATAGCTGCTGACATATTCAAAATATCCAAGTCAATAGTTATTGGTGAAAATGAAAAATGTGTTTTTTATTTCATGGAAAAAAATATGGACTTTTTGGCCGACCGACTTCAAGAAAGCCCAAGAGGAGATTCAATTCCAATTTCACAAAAACTATTCCCTAATATAGAACTCATAAAAGTCTTTTGATTACTTTTCTACAGTTAAGAATTAGGTGGCAATCAATGGTTGGGATGCGTCCTGCATACTCCCCCAAGCCCAGCTGATTTCAGCTTGTGGCTGGTGGACAGTTCCATGCACACTGCCAGGGCCCAGAATCTGGAGTGTCCTCTGCTTTGCCATCAAGGCCTTCTAATGCTTCAAGCTGCAAGCTGGCTCAGCCTGCAAAGGCCAGGAAGTAGTCCCTGGGAGCAATCCTCCCTCAGTCTAGGCATCTTGATAAATGCCAAGCCTCAGGCCTTGGTGGAGACAAAGCTCAGCAGGTCTGACACAATTCCTCACCAGGGTCCCTGGTGGGGCTGAGCTTCACCTGCCCACAGTGGGAACTGCATCATCCACACACAGCTGGCTCCTCTTCCCCTTTTGTCTCCTCTTCCCACCCTTTAACTTCTGCTTCTCAAAATTTCCGCTTAAATAATTTATCCACACTCAATTCTGTTTCTCAGGATGTGCTTTGGGGGACATTACTAAAGTAAAACATGTACTTAACACATTATGTGCCCCTATTATTTACCTATTTCTATGAAGTTCACATAATTTTTACGCATTCAGGCTTTCTCTCTCTTTATCTTAAAGACTATAGAATAATTTTAAATTATGTTTTTAACTTGGCATTGATTATTTCTATTTAGAAGAAAGATTACTCAGTGATGCATAAAGGAAGAACATTGAACGGAAGGCCAGGAAACCCATATTGTGGTCTCATTTTGCATTACCTCATGATGAGACTCCATGAAAGTCATTTTATCTATCCAACACTTAGTTTTCTAAGTCATTGAAACAAAGGCATTGATTTTATGGTTTCATGAAACAATAGAGGTAGGCCTGCTTTAGCAAAGCTGCTGAGTGGGCATGCAGCCAGATGCTGCTGGTCAAGGTAGGGCGCCTCACCTGCACCTGCGGCCTGCTTTCCCCAGGCCCGGAGCACCTTCTCAGCAGCACCCAAGCAGATCTGTCCTTTGCTGGGCTAGTTCCTAACACCTTTGCAGCCCATGGTTTTGAATATATATACTATTTAATTTATATAAACAGCAGGTTCTGTCTGCTTCTAGACAATCTAATATGACAAAAGGAAATCATGTTAGTAGGAAGTCCACTTAGGAGCAGGCCTTCTGCTCTGACCCCAGGTTCTTCCTGGTTTCTTTCATAGCCCTCCAGGTAACACATGCAAATATCAGTAACCTCCAAAAATTCACCTTTGTATTATTGCCCAAGAGTGACTCCAAAGGCAGTGTTTCTAGACAGAAGGGAGGGGGAGTCCCATGGCGGGGAGAGCTGAGAGGCAGGGAAGGCTTTGCTGCACTTTGCAAATCATCCTGGCAACTGGCTGCCAGTTCAACTCTGCTGAAGACTGACTCAGGCAGAGGCATTGAATCAGAAAGTAAAATAGTTCCTTTGTTCTGATTCAAGATATCCTTAAAGGAAATTCCTGTTCACAGCAGGTGATTAAACAAGCTTTATTAGAGGCCCTTACATGGAAGCACTAATGTTGCTTTGCTGCCATAAAATCGCAAATTTTCCCTTTTTCTCATTCTTTAACTTTCAAATAATGTTAATTAGATTTATCAACAACTTGACAACTCTGAACTGACTGTCAAAGTCTTATAAGAACACTTTTACCACCTGTTCTCTTAAAGGAGTAAAGCTCAAGCCTACCCACCAAATCCCCCCAAGACGGAATAGAATGGATTTCTATCATGGAAGAAGGGTCACCATGGAGCTCCAAGTATCTAAATCCAAGTATGAATTTTTCCTTCATGTTAGAAATTCACGTGAATTTGCCTTCTACTCAGTAATAAACCGCAGCTTATATTAATTTCAATATGATATATAGAATTATTTACTAATTTCTTTACCTCATCAAAATGTTTAAAGAAGAATAATGTAATTTGTACTTTATGTTTATTCTTATACTTTTTATTTATTTGCAAGGATAAAAGTGTTTTATTTTTTCTCCTTATGACCTGCTAAACCATTAATGTATCACATATTTACCCTAGGAGGTAAAATTCTCCATTCATTACGAAGCACATTATTTTGACATCTGAAATCCTAACCATGTCTAAATATGAAATTCAAACGTGAACCCCATCATCCTTGTAAGAGCAACGTAAGGGTCAAAATTAGTTGCCTCCCAAATCAGGCTAGAAAACAGGGCTACTCTGGTCTTTGTACCTGGGAGCTACAGCAGGACCGTGCTTGGTGTGACAGCCACATCTGCTGAACAAACCCAGGATTTCTGCTGCTGGGGTCTGGCTGCCAGTGTCCAGCACAGGTTCAAGGTGAGCACATAACACACAATAATGAAAAATCTTCATTCCTCTCCCTGGGTCCCTCTTACCCATAAACTCAACCCTTTATGTTCTTTTCCTTTCTCTCCCTTTACAAACCCACCACGGCCCACTTCGGAGCACATCAGCCATCTGCTTTGACCCCACACTTCCCTGTGGGGCAGACACCATGGTTTGGAGCATCAGGGAAGGCGCATCTATAATCCCTCTTCCCCAGTAGCCACTCTCTCTGAATTTTGAGTTATAGAAATCATTACATTTTTGCCTCATCAATTATTATTCTGCCTTACATAATTCAGTAAGTTTGATGGCAAAAATCTGCCAAGTGCTTTGGATATCATGAAATGGATACATCTATATAAATGTCTGGAACAATTCTATTAGATGAAAACACTTTAGGGTATGTTTTATTGGCCCATTAATAAATGACTGCAGTGGTAAAGATATCTGGCTTCAAGCCCTGTTTCATGCAAACACGAAAGATGTGGGTTAATGGAGCAATTAAACATACTTTCATATCCCAGGGCTGTAGTAATGTTGGGAAAAGGTAAGTGAACTACTGAAACTGTAAGGCAACTGTAAATGCAGAGAAAGAACTAGGAAGCTTAACTTCTGTCCAAGTGATAAGGAAATCTATAACAGAATTTCAAACAGTTGGGAATTTATAGGGCATCAGAGTTGATGTATTTAAATATTTTTTGTTGTCAAAAAAGTTATCTTGTTTTACGGAAGTGAAGGAAATATTAAGCAGATGCGGGCAATTGGCACTGTTAGGTCATGTGGTGGAACAGTGGCAGAAGGCCTACTGAAAATCGTTAGCAGCCATCTGACGAAGAGATGTTGGTATGCTGAGACTGCTTTTCCTACAGGAAAGATGGGAGAAGTAGAATGAAGGGCTAATCCTGAGAGCATTGTCTGTGCTAGGAGAGGGTACCTGGAGCACCTGTGCACTCTCTGCCCTTTCCACCCTGCACACCCTCCACAGCTCCACCTGGCTGTCAGATGGATTCTTTATCACTTCCTCTTATGCCTCCCTCAGCACCTACATGTAATCTTCGACCCAGAGCCCTATCGCTATTTTTATGGAGTCTGCTCTGTGTAGGCATGGTCCGTGATTGCCTCCATTTCCCTCCCCCCCCCCACCCCGGTGAGTGGGCTGGGGCTGAAAGTCAAAAGCTTCTCCTCATGGCTCATTCTTTCTGGTGACAGCCCCCATGTAGGAGCCCACCCTGAGTCACCTCATTAGAACAAAAGATGCTCCTGGTGCTCTTATCACTGAAGAAATTGTAAGGGTTTTAGGAGCCTTGTGCCAGGAACCAGGGGCAGACGCCAATATAAGGGTGGGGAAAAAGCTGGTTTACAGTTGTTCGTATGGAAAATAATACAATAAATAATAATACAAGAATAAACTCTGTGTTTTATGTGTTCACAATAGAAAACCTACTTTTGCACCACCCTGTATATATATATTTTACACACATACACACCTACACCTACACCTATATTTTACACACATACACACCTATTTGAAACATCAAATTGGGCACTTTATGTATACTTTATTATATGCCTGTTCTACCTCAATAAATATTTAAATTATTGTATATTTGCTGTCCTATTTATTTCTTGACCCAATTAAATTTTGGTTTCTGTTCCTATCACTGTGGAGCAATGGCCCCCAACCTCTTTGGCACCAGGGTCTGGTTTCCACAGACCAGGGTGGGGCAGATGGTTTTGGGATGATTCAAGAACATTACATTCAAGCTCTGTGGCCCAGTTCCCAATAGGCCTGGAGGGTGGGGACCCTGCTTTAGAGAAACAGCTTCAAGAAGATCTTCATTGGTAGTTGAATGTCTGTATCTGTCTATCTTATACCTCCAAGCCTCTCTACTGCATCGAATCATGGTGATAATCTCCGCCTCAGATGCCTGTACTCCGTTGGCTCTGTGACACTGTCTTCCAGCTGTCACAACATGGCTTTGAGATTTTCTTGTGTTTTTCTATCTGTACTCTCCTTTTCTTCTTTGATTTCTGAATTGTGGTGGTTTTCCAGGACTCCACCTACACATCACCTCACCCTAAACATGCTCCCTGAATATTCCCCTGGACTCCCCCCAGTGCACGTGCCTCCTACATGCAGGTGGCCGACATCCCTGCACTGCCCTTTAGATGCTACTTCCAGACGCTTGATGGACATCTCCACTGTCATTTGCCAAAGGAAAGTGAAGACAACCCACGAAACACTGAAGTTACCCACTTCACTATTCTTTTCTTCGTCACACACTCATTTTATCAGAATGTGTTTTATTTTGTATTTCTTCTAATAAATCCATATTATTAAGGTCCATATGCGCTTCACTCTTAAGAGTGAGGAATGAATATATAGATATATATCTGGGGGTGGAGAGATAGATATAAATAAATATGCATCAAAAATCTAAGCTGGTTATAGAATTTTGGAATGGGTATAGAAAAAAATTGGTTGAAATGTTGGTAAAAACTTAATACCTACATGTCTTTAGAAACAACTACAAGATATACCAAACTTAAAGTTGCATAAAGCAGCTCGAGCCAACATGGCGGCGTGCTGTGGGTGAGGCTGGGCATCGGCTTGCTGTGTGTCCTGGAGCATGTGCCCCGCTGAGTTCAGAGCCATCAGGTATGCGAGCAGCTTTCATGGGTCTGTGTACTTGGCATGATCTTTGCTTTAAAGGAAGTTTTATATGCATGCATGCATTTGGGCATGCGTGTAAAGCAGAGAGACTTTATGTAGCCATACAGGCTCACTAAGAGAGCCTCTTGTTGGAAAGCATATCTGGTTTTCAAAATAATTGAAATATGTCTTGCTTTCAATTATTTTGTACTCTCATTTATTAATTTTGACTAATTTTACTGTATTCATATTTCATTATAAGGTTTTGACTAAGTTTTAGGAGTATGTAAATAAACAAAATTTATTTTCTACCTATAAGGTGCCTACAGTTTAGAAGAAATACCCTTTAGTGCTCAAAAGGCCCATGTGCTCTTTTGGTGAGTTTACTCAGCCTTAGGTCAAGCTTAGCCTTAGGTCAAGAACACAGGTCTATCTCAGAGGAATATAATCAGTTACACAGGTTAATCTTATCAATAAGGTGATGTGAGCAGTGGTATAAATTGCAGTAGAATTTTAAAAGGATTTTAAAATTACCTGTGTCAGAGATTACCTTGTGACTAGAGGAGGTAATGCTTCACAAAGCGTTCCCCCTTAAGCCTAAGAGCGAAGGGGAACGTAGCAGACGGGTTTGTGTTCTTATCTGATCACCATTTTCCCTGTCATTATTTACAAAACTCCAATTACATTCTGAGCAAAGGACCATGTTCGTGCCCCCTTCACCAGCGGAGCTGCCCACGCGATGGAAAGGGAAGGTTGCTGAATGTGCCTTTCTGACCCTGAAGTGGACTCTTCCAGGGCAGACTCCCTTTCCTGTCCCCTTCCCACCACTTCCTCCTTCTCCTTGCCTCCAGCACGGGCACTGGTGAAGGAACCTCAGGGCCAGTGCAGACTGTGCAGGGACCATGCTGAAGCTACAGATTATCGCTGAGATAAATCAGCTTCTATCTTGTCTAAAGCTGAGGTCAATTTAAGGTTTTCTTTTATATGTATCAAACTCAATCCTAAAAGCTGCCATGCAGGAGCAGCACAGTGGGTAAAGTCGGGACCCTGGCCTACCCGCAGCAGCGAGCAGCCAGCTCTGCTGTCACAGGCGGTGCTGACAGGACTGCTTTCCAGCCTCCCCTGCATGTCATACTCTTCATGTGTCAGGGCTTTGGCATTGCTGAACACTTAATCCTCCAGGGTAACACTCCATTATGGACAGCTATAATAGTCAAGCCAATGTTTCCAAGAGAAAGACTAAAATTTGTAGCTAATTTTTAAAAATATTGAAGACATTAAACTGCCCTTAAGGCAACCTGGACTAGGACCCGGATCTCAAAGAAGAGAAAACCACATTTGGGTGAGCTAGTATGATTCATCACATTCCCTTAGAGCCATTTGTCTCCCTGAGTCAGGAGGCTGATGTTGCTTTGAAACCTTGAGAGTTTCCTGAGTGAAATTTGGAACCGGTCCCTATACACAGAGGGCTGGGAGAGATGGAGGAAAGTGGCAGACCACCCCAGGTTGGCAGGTGGGAGGTGTAAGAAACAAGGAAACCTACACATGAGATGGGTCTTGGGCCCCCAAGATGAGTAGATCTCCATACCTGCACACCCGGATCTTAAAGTGTATGTAGAGGCCTTAGTGTGGCTCAGTCAGTAGTCAATTCAGATGGTCTCAGTGACACCTCACTCTCCAGACTGTATCTTTGAAATAGCTCCAGTTATGGGGGCAGTAAGGGAACATACATTCCAGGGAAAGGGCGAGGTGCCTCCAATTACCTGAATCCAGCTCTTGGGTCAACTTGCAGTCAAGTCTTCTTGATGACACCCAACAGCTGAAGAGCTCGGCAGAGTCCAGAGACCAAAAGCAGCAGAGCAGGCTTTCAATAATCTCTGTTCAATGGGAAGCCAAAACTGAGGTTCAGGATTGGCCAATAGGAAGATCTCTGGTGAGCACCCAGGCATTCAGCTGGAGAACCTGGTGGGACTAAAGCATGGAAGTATCAGCAGCCTGGAAATTGTGCAACTCTCTCCAAGAGATTTGATTTTCAAATCACCTCAGTCCAGCCCTTGTCTGCCAGTTTGAGAAAGTAAAGAATATGGAAATTACTGATAGGATGCATCATACTCATGGATTGAGAGATTCAATACTATAAAGGAGCCAATTTTCCCTAAAATTAATATATAGATTGAATGTAATTCCAATCAACAATCAAGTTGAGCTTTAACTGAAAGTGGCAGCTTGTTATACCATTTTTATGAAAATGTAAAGAATTAAGAATAGCCAAGAGTCATCAATGCTTCTATTTTTCTCTCCCTCTCCCTCTCTCTAAAAGCAATGAAAAAATGTCTTTGGGTGAAGATAAAAATATATATAGAAAAAAAAAGAATAGGCAAAAGTGCCTTGATGAACAAAGTGAGTTACTAGGGAGATGTTGACAAGGAAAGCAATGAGTCCCCTACCACCATAGGGCTCACAGTCCTGTGGGAACGTCAGAATCTGGGCATGAGTTCTTCAGAAGAAAGAGCACAGAATGTCTGGGCAACCCAGCCTCACCCAGGAGCTTCCCTGAGAAAGTGATCTTTAGGCTGAGACCTTAAGGATGGACCGTAGTTACCCAGGTGAGTAGGTGAGGTGAGAGCATTCTAGACGAGGGACAGTTTGGTGAGAGTCCCTAAAAGAGAGTGGGCTTAGGAAGTGGAGCAGAGGGCAGTGGGGGTGGGTTGGGGACTGACAAAGGATGTGGGTGAGCAGGGGCTATAACTTGGTAGGCTTTTGAGGACATACTAAGGGAATTGTACTTTATGCTAAAAGTCAGTATTTTCAGGGATTCTCCTTCCCCAGGGAATAAAAAGATTTGCATCATCAAAAGACTTCACAATATGATTCTATCTGCAGTGGGGGGGATCAAATATGGAAGGTGGGGGAGTAACTGGGAGGGTTTCCCCCAAGATTCAGGAGAGAAGAGCAGGTGTTCAGAGAGAAGTTGAAGAGGTAGAGAAGACTAGATCAGCAAGGGGGTCGTCAGACTGCCTCCCATGGAGGCACTGACCAGACCAAGGATGTGCTCGGGGCAGACATATAGTGATGGCTTGAACGACACTTGTGTCCCCAAAATTCACATGTGCACGCTCCACCCCCAACATGATGGTGTCAGGAGGTCAGATGCGGTCAAGAGGGTAGAGCCCTCCTAAATGGGATCACTTCCGAGAATCAGGGGAGAGCTGCTGTGCCCTGCTTTCCTCTGGGTGGGGACACGAGGAGGAGCCCGCAGGCTGCAGTGAGGAAAAGGGCTCTTCCAGGGGCTTGACCTTGCGGGCACCTGGATCCCAAACTCCCAGACCCTGGGAGTGTGAGAAGTAATGTCTGTTGTTTATAAGCCACTCAGCCTGTGGCGCTTGCTTATAGCAGCCCAAACCCACCCACACACTCCTCTTCGGTGCTTAGAATGTGCTGGGAAGTACTTATCAAATGTTGGGAGAGAGGACTATTGAATTACAAAACTTGGAAGACTAGAGAGGAAAGAAGGAGGAAAAGAAGAAAGAAAGAAGGAAGGAGGAAAGAAAGATAGGAGGAATAGGGAGGGAGAAGGAATGGGAGGGAGAGAGGGGAATTCAGGACCCCAGAATGTCTTTGAGGTATGTCAGCAAAAAGGAAGTGGAGGAAAGAAAACTCCAAAATTCAAAAATCAAATGAAAAGTTTACATGTGGAGACTGCAACAGTGAAAGAAATTTTTCTTACTAGTCAAAGTAGTCTTCACACTGTTGAGAAAAGTGTGAAAACTGTCCTGTGAAATGAAATGTGGTCATTTTAGCACAACTACATGGCCAATGGCTCTGGAAGCATTGGCTCATACACCAAATGAAATGTGAATTTTTTTTTAAGATTTTATTTATTTTTAGAGAGAGGGGAAGGGAGGGAGAGAGAGAGGGAGAGAAACAGCAATGTATGGTTGCCTCTCACATGGCCCTAGCTGGAGACCTGGCCTGCAACCCAGGCATGTGCCCTGACTGGGAATTGAACTGGTGACCTTTTGGTTCCCAGCCCATGCTCAGTCCACTGAGCTGCACCAGTCAGGGCTGAAATGTGAATGTTTTAATTTTAAGCATTAATAATTCAACAGACAGTCATGAATAGTATTTTTAATTGGTTATTTTATATTTTTACAAGTATATTCAATTTGAAATTAAGCTTTTCTTAGTTTGGCAACTGCTATAATTATTTTGTGTTCTTGGCACATGCTTTGCAGTGTATGCAAACTCCAAACCTCATGACTAGAGGGAAATTCATGAGTTAAAATTGTATCATAGATACCCCAAAGTGGTAGAAAATTAAATGTGTATATTATAAACCATGTGACAGCAGTCATTTGATTCATAATAAAGAGCATGCAGTTTGTTCATTTGTGCTTTACTTAAGAACAGTTGGAATAATGTCCTCAGTGGGCAGAAATCATCACGTGTGATTTCAGGGGTGATGGGAAACTGGGTGAGAGCCCACCTTCTGCCATCTATCACATTCAAAAAGACACCTTGGCCCATTTTAGCTTATTTTCACTGCTATGAGTCTCACCAAAAGATTAAAGTAACAAATATAAAAATTTTAATGTATTGACATGTTACTTGTAAGGGTTGTACACAATATTGTCATATTACTTCTAGAAGTGACATTCTCTTAACTTCCAAGTTAAAGGTAATTTTCTTGCTTTCGTTTGTCTGAGTGTACCTGTTCCTAGCATCAATTTTAGATTCTTTGCAATGCACATAGAATTCTACTTCGATAGTTTTTTTTCCCTTTCAGTACCTTAAATAAGTCTTTCCGCTTCCATGTTTTTTCTGATGAAGTCAGTATTCATTCATATTGTTCCTTCAAAGGTGGTATTTTTTCTTCTTTCTTTTCTGTCTGGTTTTAACATTTTCTCTGTCTTTAGTTTTCAACAATTTGACTCTTATGAATCTAGCTCACTGAACTTCTTGAATTTCTGGGTTGAAATCTTTCATCAGTTATGAAAATTCTCATACATTATTTCTTCAAATGTTGCTTCTGATCTTCTCTTCTCCTCCTGAATATTTTCTATTGACTCATATTTGAGGCCATCAGCCCTTTCTTCTGTTGTGACAAGTGGTTTTTAAATCCATATAATTAGTTCTTGATTCAGCTGCTCAAAAGCTCATTTAATTATTTATAGAATCTAATAATCTGCTGAAATACTCTCTTTTCACTCATTTTCCCCATTTCCAGGAGAGTGTATTTAATTTATTAATTATGGATATTTAAAAGCCTTTGGCTACTAATTCCAAAATCTGGATCATGTCTGGCCTCTGACTGTTGACTGTATCGTATTTGTTTTGAGGGGGGTGTCACACTTTTTTTCTGCCTCTTTGCATGTCTGGTAAGTTTTTATTGTATATTGTATTTGTAGAGGTTCTAGCTTATGTTTCTTCCTTCAGTGAATTTTGAGAGGTGCTCTTGTAGGTGTTAGATGGGTGATGGATCATCTTAATGCTCCAAAGGCCTAGTTTTTGTTTCGTCAGGGCAAATCTATTTTGGTTTTATTCTTTCTCCCAGGACCTCCATTGCACCTCTAGAAAGCACCCTCAGGGGGTCTCACCCAAATGTCCAAGGTGTTTTCCAAGGTCTTTCTACTCTGTTTGGGCCCATACTTCAATATCTTCCCATAACTGTGTGATTTCTACTCGAATTTCCACATCTAGCCACCGCACTATATCAGGCCTCCAGAGTCGTGACCCTGGCCCATGCAGCCTAGGAATGCAGCCAAAAACTCAGGGGATTTCCACATAGCTTTCTGGGGTTTTCTCTCTGTGTCCCCCTCTGTGACACTGTGCCCCCTAGCTCCCTTCCAATTTTGTCACCCTTACAGGTGTGTCCTCTGCCTGGGGACTCTGTAGCTCCCTGCTTAGTCTCATCCTAGTACTTCTGCTGGGGAAAAAAAAAAAAAAAAAAGGTCAATAAGAAAAAAAAAATTCCATGGGAATGAACTCCTTATGGGCCTGCACTGTGTTGTTGTTTGTAACTAAAAGTGTTTCCCACTATGGTACATTTACACAATGGGATTCTACGCAGCAGAGAGAAAGAAGGAGCTTATACCCTTTGTGACAGCATGGATGGAACTGGAGAGCATTATGCTAAGTGAAATAAGCCAGGTGGTAAGGAACAAATACCATATGATCTCACCTTTAACTGGAACATAATCAACAACAGAAAAAAGCAAACAAAATATAACCAGAGACATTGAAATTAAAAACAATCTAGCAATAGCCAGAGGGGAGGGGGCAGGGGACTGTAGGGAGAAGGGTTTTCAGGAACTACTACAAAGAACACATATACAAAACCAAGGGAAAGGGTGGAAGCAAGGGAGGGAGGTTTGGATGGGGTGAGGGGGAGGGGAGGGGAGAAAATGCAGACAACTGTAATTGAACAACAATAATTAAAAAAATATATAAAAGTGTTTCTCATAATTTGTCTAGGTTTTCCACTTATCTTATGATAGAGAGGTAAGTGTGCTATTAGCTATCTTGTCCATAACCAAAGTCTCACTTAATAATTAAAAAATTGAATAAATCCCATGCTGATCATTTAAAAAAAACCCTAAAATACAAGATTTCTAAATGAATTTCAGCTCTAGTTTATCTCCTTTGTTTCAGATAAACATCCTCAGTAAAGTATTCTTTGGGTTTTAACTTTTGGTCCTAATTTGGTCCATTCTCAAATTTAGTATATATACCTTTTATATTTTCCTCTTAAATATGATTTACTAAATTGGCTGAACAATAGGGCACCAGGCTCAGAGTCAAACATCTTACTTTGATCCAGCACAAATCAATCCACTTACCAACACACTTGTGGCCACTTTGTCAACACTGCTAGTTGTTAGTTTCTTCATAATTAACACATGATTTAAATTTATTTTGCCCATAAAGATAATGAGAAGGTTGGCTGGGATCAGGAAATACCATACATATGAATTTAATGTCTACTTCTCTTTAGAAATAAAATTTTCCTGGTAAGATATACAATATAAAATATTATGGTCTGTCCAGAAAAAGTCCAACCCTCGTTAATACAATGAGAACAGTTTGTATGATATTGATGTAACCTGGCAGACAAGAAAAGTGGACTGGAATGCACATGTGTGAACAATGACGACTTCATTGTACTAGTCAGTGGGGTTGGTGGATAGTGCTGAGTGAGCATGTGCACTGTGTAGCCATCACATTCAAAATGACTGAGCAAGTAGAGCAACAACTCTGTATCAAATTTTGCAATAAGCTTGAACATTCCTCTGCAGAAACTATTCAAATGATTCAGAAGGTCACAGCTATGGGCAACTGGTGACTGACAGCTTCATCAGGACAGCATGCCCACTCACGCATCATGTCTCCTGAAGAGTTTTTTGGCAAAACATCAAATTACCCAGGTGACTCAGCCCCGCTACAGCTCAGATTTGGCACCCTGCAACTTCTGGCTTTTCCCAAAACTAAAATCATCTTACAAAGGGAAGATATTTCAGACTTGTCAATGAGATTCAGGATAATATGATAAAGTAGCTGATGGTGATTGGGAGAACTGTGTGAGGTGCCAAGGTGCCTACTTTGAAGGGGATTGAGCGTCATTGTCCTATGTACACTGTTTCTTATATCTCCTTTAGCAAATGTTTCTTTTTCATATTATATAACTGGATACTTTCTGGTTACTTATATATACATTGTTTCCTTTTCTGACAACCAGCAAATGATTTATTTCATGATCTTCTGTAGAATATTGCTAGAGATTGATCTCAAACTTAATCACTATATAGATACCATTTTTCTGGCTCCTTGTCTGTAATTTCTGGCTTCACCAAACAATATTATCAACGGTGCTCTGTTTTCAGAGACAAGTAGTAATTCTATGTTTCAATTTAAAGTCATGATCCTCTTCCTAGCTATGTAGTGGTCAATTTACTTAATCCTTTACATTTCTGTCTTTCTCCTTTATTACATATGGATAAAATACTTGTTGGAATGTTTGTCTTGAAATTAATACATGAAGGTAGCTATTGCATCCCATCTGAACAGTTACCAAACAAGATTGCTGCTGTATTAATATCATTATTATCATCCAGAGACTCTGTAGGTGAGTCACCTGAGCATGGGTATTTGAATTAAGTAGCCACAGGCTTTCTCATTGTTTTCTTGTTTCCCAGTATGATCTTAATTCTCTCTAAGCAATGTCTAGCCTGTTCTCTCCTACTGACTGTTCTACCTAGAACAGAATATAGACTCAGAAACTATATATTTATATTTATTCTCTTAATGTTACTTATCTTCTCAATGAAGAATTATCTTTTCCTGTTTAGTTTCTAGCTCCAGACAGAATGAACAGAACCATGCTCTTTTAATATTGTAAAGATACTCATTTTATATTGTGTCTTTTTAAATTTATTGATTGACTTTTTAGAGAGAAGGGGAGGGCCGGAGGGAAGAAGGGAGGAGGGAGAGAGAGAGAGAAAGATTGCTTTGTTGTTCATCTTAATGATGCATTCATCGGTTGATTCTTGTATGTGCCCTGACCAGGGATAGAACCCAGAATCTTGGCATATTGGGATGTTGCTGGAACGAACTGAGCTACCTGGCCAGGGCTCTCTATTTAGTCTTTCGTTATGAAATTCTCCTTTAATCATTTCTTACACGTTCTTTTTAAAACCTTCAGGGTCTGTGAGGCAGCCTCCTCGGCAACTCTGCGACCTTGACATCTTTCACTTTTTCCTTAGTTAGCCGAAAGCAGGAAAGAAATTTATTTTTTTCCTCCCTGCTTCCCTTTCCTCCCTTGCTCCTTCCTCTTAAGTAATATGTGAAACATAAAAGCCTGGTTAGCAAGATCCTTTTATTTTCTGATCCAGAAATTGTGTGTGTGTGGCGTGCACGTGTGCGTGCCTGTATTTTCCATGCAAGCTTGTCTCATTTACTTCCGAGGTGTAAACTTCCAGCAGAGGAATGCCAAGACTTCACTACATTGTTCTGCATGAAGACTCACCATATGTCAAGAAATAGAGATCATCAGGCTGCTCTCTAGGGAAAGGTTTTCCACCGAGCTATGCATTTTAGCTGAGCTGGAGTACTCTCACCATTAAGTTGTGACCAAGAACGGATTCCCTTCCAACCCTTATAAGCAGTACAAGCAAATCAATTAAGAAGAACCCCACAACAAAACTCACTGACCAAGCAATCTATTCCTGAAGCACCAGGGGCACAGATGGGGATGCGGGTGGCCGGGTTCTGCTGCGGGGTCTCCCGCCTTCAGCGAGCCCACCCGCGTCCCCTCAGCCCGTCCCCTCGCCCCCCAGGCGCACGACGGCGGAGGAGCCGGGAGCCGCGCGGGCCGGCACCTGGGCACCTGGGCATGCGCAGAACGGACCTGGGCCCCCCGCGGGCGGCCTGAGCCTCACAGCGCTCGAGGCCGGAGGAGGAGAAGGAGGAGAAGGGGGTGGGGGAGGAGGAGGAGGAGCGCAAAGCTGGGAGGAGGCGCGGCTAGCAGCAGCCACCGCTGCCACCACCGCCACCACCAGGCAGAGGAAGAGTTCGCGAGAGGGAGAGACCCTTCTCCCACTTGGAGCGCCTTGGGTCTGCTTCTGAGAAAAAGCCATAAAGGAGGAGCCGCGAAGAAGAAGAAAGATAAAGAAGTGAAGGGGAGACCGTAACAGAGGACGTGCACGAACAGTGCCGGAGGGGCAGGGAGCCCGAGGCTCAGAGCGTGACTGGAGGGCGGCCCCGGGCGGCAGGTGCCGGGGCGCATCGCCCTCGCGCCCGGAACGCACGTCGCGGATCCGGAGCGCACGCGGCGGTGTGTCGGTGCCAGCCTGGAGCCCCGCGCTCCTTGTGAGTTCTTCGGCCGGCGGCAGCGGCTCTGAAGGGACGGGTGATGGACCAAAGGGCGGCTCCGGGCGCGGGCGCGCGTTCCTAGGACGCTCGTTCCCGGAGCGCCGAGTAGGAGGCGACGAGGAACCGCGGGCCCGGCGCATCCGAGGCGGGACACCGGAGCGGGACGGCACCTCCGGCGCAGAGGCCAGTTGAGGACGCTCCGCACCGGCTGCCCTGTCTTCTGCCCTAGCGCGCCACGGAAGAAGGAAAAAGTTTTCAGCTTGGGTAAGAAATGGCTTTGCTTTGAGGGTTTAAAGTGGGTTCTGGAGAGAGACGTGGGAGCTGATCTGTCAATTTCGGGTGAGGGGTGGCTGGTGGCTGGGGGCCTTGAACCTGGAGAGAGCGCGGTCTGGTGCGGAGTTGAGCTCTGGGACTGAGGGTAGGGGTACCCGGGTGATACCAACTGCCGGAAAAGGCACGGGGATGGTGGCCCGGCGGGGAGTCAGGGACGTCCCCGTGACTCCTGCGCTGGGATTCCTTCTCCTTCGGGCCGCTCCGAGGCACGAAGTGTGAGGACCGGAGTAGCCTCTGGCTTGGTGTGTGTGGCGCGCGTGTGTGCTATCCTGACGCTTTTGAGAAGCTAAAGCACATATCCACCGACCTTGCAGTGGGCGATGGTTTCGAGTGCCTTTCCGGCTGAAGACGTGAATCTAGCGTTTAGTGTAGCACCTGGTGAAGGTACAGAATCCAGGTGCGCGTCGTTACTGCCCCGGGGAGTCCACACTGGCCGAGCGGCGGCGGGTGGGCTGCACAAGGTCTGCGCTCTGTAACCCTCCACCGCTCAGCTGCCTCCCAGCTGCGTTAGTGTCTGCGTGTTTTAAAACGGTGGGTGGGGGGCAGGTGAGCCACAGCGGGATCCACTCATCTGCTTTGCGCTGTTGGATAGCGATCCTCCCGGCTGCACGCAGCTGGGAAGGGGCAAAGAGCCAGGGGTCTAGGACTCACGTCCATAAGGGTGGATTTCAGGAATTCAAACGTTTAGTTGCCTGCAAGTGCATTTGAACCTGTCCGCCGCCCGCATTTGCAATGCGAAAGGACGGCTCTCCTTAGGAGACACGCGTGTTGTTGCATAGGAGCGATTTTGTTAGTGAGGGCACTGGGTGTTTCAGCGACCTTTCATTTCTCCCCCGTCCCCTGAGTGCCAGCAAAGCAGGTAGCCCAATCCCCCATTTTGGCTCTTTCATGGTTACTATTTGAAAAATGACCTTTCATAAAAGGTGTATTTGTTGAATACGTAGTCCCAAATAATTTTATATGGTGAGGCATTGTATTGCGTGAACATCTATCACTATTTCCAGTGTTTAAAACAATGCCCTGCATTTACTCAAGAGACCCCGCGTAAGACTCTACACTTCAGAAAGGCTCAGGCCAAGCCTGGAACAAATGCGCACATACCGACAGGACGTGCTGGGAGCGTATTAATTAAACGCGGAGGCTTTCTGTTCACAGACGCGGCTTGGGTGCACCCTCTTGTTACCGGAGCTGGTATTGCCCCGCGTCCATCGACCGCGCCTGCCTCTCCCGGGTGCCTCCCTCGTGTCCCGGAATGTGGCTGAGGTCGCACTCTACTCCCTTCACGGAATATCCTGTCTGTAACGTGTTTAAACGGTCTGTCTCAATTGACTTAATATATAATTAATATGTAATTAGCTATTGTTGAGCTAGAAAGCATATTATTTTTGAATTGGGTTTCCATATGGGAATATAACCTTAGCTTAAATTGTTACTTTAAAATTGATTACACGTCGAGTCTGATTTAGACTGTTTCTGTAAGCTGGGAGTGACCTAAGATTAAATTTAATATGAATATAGCAGTGTTGAAGTACTGTTTTAAAAACAGCAACAAATATTTATTCAAATGGACTTGATATTTGACAAGAAAGTGAGATAAAAAGCAGATTTAAAAAATCTTTGACAATATATGTCTTTTACATGGCAAATTATTGTAAAAGAAAGTGTAATTTGGAAAAATGGATAGCATGTGTGTGGAATTGGTCACGATTTAGAGAAAGATTGTACGTGTTATAAGAGTAGTTCTTCATTAACCTACATTTAAATGTATTTAGGAAACTTCCCTTTAAAGTTTAGAGAAATATGTGAATATACATAATTTTCTTCTTGTGAAAACAAGTAAAATATCGTTCAAAAGTATTATTTATTTCTGAGAATCATTTAGTCATACTTAAAAGTTCTTTACAGTGCACCTCTCATTTTCTTTTCCTTGTAAAGACAAGTGACTTATTTTCTTACAAAAATTGTTATTTTAAGGTACAGTGTAAAAATATGAATCTCTCTCAATGATATTTTAGCTTTTAATTGCATGCAGCCTGTTGAAAATGAGCCTGGAAAGTTGTCCAAGCACTAGGTATGTTGGATTCACAGCAGCAAATCGAATGGACAGAAAATTAAGGATATGATTAAAGTTAAGTTGCTTGTGTATGGGAAAAGTATAAATCATTTTCTAGATTTTTACTTAGTATGTCCTCTATCATTTCCTGAGCCAGCACGCTGTGGTTGCTTCAATGTTAACAATGTGTTGTTAACATTGGCAGAACCAGCTGCTTACTACCGACTGGCCTGCACTATGTTGGAGACCCTGGGCGGAGACTAGTCTTGTTTGTGGTGGGGGCGGGGTCTCCTGAGAACAGCTGATGGGGGCACTGCAGCTCTGAGACCTCGGGCCCTGAGTCTTGTGCAGATGGGACCTGGTCCGGATGCAGAATGTAGAGAGAGGCAACTGCACGTCACTTACAGAGTCTGATTTTATATCATAATATATTCTTGTTCTCATGTGGTGGTCGAAGTATCAACGAATACCTGGAATGTTTTATTTATGTAATATCTGTCAGAATTTAAAATATATTTTTTCTTGCAGAAGAGTATCAAAAGGTCATATATGGCTGCAATAAAAAAATAATCAAATGCCTCCACCACCAGTGATCCTTTTAAAGAGTTAATCAACGTAATGAAATGTGCTTTATACTTAGTCCTTGAATGAATGACGGCTGTGGACTGGGCGCTCTGTGGATTTGTCAGCCTCACTGGGTCCAGTGGGACCCCTGTGTAGGTATTAGTCTTAACAGAATTCTGAAATAGAATTTCAACTTCAGGTGAAAGTATTCATTTTAGGGTGACATGAGAAGAGATTATCTAATTAATTTGAGAGGAAGCAAAGCTAGTCATATGGGAATTTCTTGTCTCTGACAGACTCTATCTTCTCCATTGAGGTCATGACCCTTATTTACATCCATTCAGAGTAGCTCTTGGGATCCTGACTCAGCAGGTGCACCTCTGCCCACACCCTGCCGGTCCCCACAAAAAGGCCTTGTGGGTGCAAATGGTGCCCCTACCAGCTGTAACCCGGCCTCTGCAGGGTTCTGCCAGGCTTCTCTGGTCCCCCAAAGTTGCATATCCTGGGCAGTACTGACATGCATGAGCATCAGCTTCAAACAAATGAAGACAGTTTTCAGTTTTGTTGCGTTGAAGTGCAGTGGGACTTATTTGAAACTGCCCCTGCCTGTCTTTCCCAGTGTCCGACGGAGGTTAGAGCAGGTGCCCTGTGCACACTGTGGATGGTTTGGAGGTTTGAAAGCACGATGCCTATGGAAGTGCTTTTTGAAGGTCCCTGAAGCACTGTGTGGTGCAGTGAACGGTTTGGACTCAGGTCCACCTTCGTGTTCCTTGACGTGCTGAGAGCCCGAGTGCAGGTGTCCCTCAGGCTCAGGAGCTGGCTGCTGGGTGCTCCTTTTTGTCCAGATGTTTTGGTGGCTTGTCGCATCCCCAGCGTCTGGCAGGCTGGCCATCAGGCCACAGAGTTTCTCTCCCACCTGTTGGATCTTGCTGACAACACGTTCCTGAGGGCCAAGTGCCCTGGCTGGCTAGGCTTTCTCAGCCGGCTCTGCTGCTGCCACTTGCCACAGTGACAGACCCGGGAGCCACTGGCAATGGAGAGCCGGCAGAAGGAACATTTGAGCCACTGCCATCTCTTTCTCACCAGTTGTGCCCGCTTGTCCTGAGGCAGCTTGAATATGAGAACTTCTAGGAGAAACAATGATGGAAGAAACAATGAATGTGATTAGGTGAGCAGTAGCTGGCAGATGCCTGTGGGCTTTGAGGTCTTGCCTTCCTAGCCCTGCTCTGCAGGAGATCAGGGGCAGACTCTGAGGCTTCTGTTGGAGCCCAGCACGCCAGGAGGGAGTCTGAGATGGTTTTCCTGCACTCACCCTGGTCAGTAAAGCAGTTCCCCTGCCCGCTAGCCTCAGTTTCTTTACCTCTTGTCATATTTGCCACTTCACAACACTAGGCTTCTCTTGTGTTTTCAGTGTGCATGTTTAGTACTGGACTAAGGTCTTGCCTTAGCTATGACCTTGGCAGTTAACCTCATCCTTGCCAAGGACTCCTCTCCAGGAGCAAGTCTCCAGTTTTTCTCTTCTCAGTCACAGGTACAGTCCTGAAGCAGACAAACCCCTGGCCTTGGGGCACAGCTGCCCTCCTAACAGAGTATCATCTCTGCCTGGAGACTTGGCTGCCAAGTTCCACTCGACACATAAAATCTCCTTGTGTGTCATTGTCGGCAGGATCAAATCTCAGCTCTCCACTCTCCTCCTGGCCTCTGTAATTTGAGTGGCTAAATATCAGCTGCAAAATTAATCCTTCGTTAGGTCATTTGTCCTAGCCTAGCCCTAGCTTATTTCCTGTCCCCAGTGCTCCCTTGAAATCCAGCACAACAGCTGAGCCGTGACATATGCTACCTTCAGTTGCCCCTGCTGTAGGAACTGGTGCTGGCATAGACATTCCAGAGCAGGCAGGATCGCTTCCAGCTACTGCTGTTCAGATAATGTTCAGGGAGGTTAAAGTAAGTAAAATGTTACCTGCCTGTTTCAAGGGGGATGGGGCTACCAGCTGTCTACTGCAATGGGCCATGCATTTGTGGCTGTCCTACTGAAGCCTCTATTTTGTCACTGGTAGCTATAGCCATGGAGTTGTGTTCACACAACAATGCCCTGGCCGTAAGCTGTAGGAAAGGGGATCTGCTGACAGCCTTGGTCCATGGTTTCTGACATATCACTTTGTAGTAAATTGCCCAGGAGACCTGGGCTGGCGAGAAACCTAGTTACTGCTTACCCCAAGCACCACTTCTTGCCCACAGCCGTGTGAAGTTTCATCCAGGCAGCTCTCACCCTCAGTGCATCCCAATCTAGTGGTATTTTGCAGATTCCAAGAGGCCATATAAATTTTCAGTATTATTGAGTTCTATTCATCCATCCATCCATCCATCTCTATGTACATATCTATATCAATGTGCATTCATTTAAAACTATTATTGAACACAGTAGTTTTTTGTGCTTTTCAATTTTTTTTTTTAGCTCAAAATACTCTAAAAGCACAACTTCTTTCATGTTGAGATCCCTGAAGTCATTTGCATTGGAAAGAAGACCCTCCTGTGTTTTTTGACTGTGGTCCTCAGTGTGTGACAGCACACGCATGCGCATCATCTTGTGGGCAAGGAGACATGAAGGGATGCTGGGATTGACCCAGTGTTCCTTTATATGGGGTCCTCCTTTCTTTCCTCATTAGCCCCAAATCCTTTTCATCATACAGGAGCCAGATAACTGTTTCAACTTTCCTTGTGTGTAGCTATCACTCTACTCTCCCTGTAAATTATTTTAAATCCCTTAATTATAAGAAACTAAAAACTTATCTAAGCAATTACAAGCTACATGTTGTTCCTTCTCTGAATTCTCATTGTGCTCTTTATCTTTAATGTCAAATTTGGTTGTTAGGGAAACTGTAGACAGCATTTATGATTCTCCACAAACAAGTTAACTTCACAAGAGGATATGAGAAGGGCATTTCAATAAATACTTGCTTGAGTGTAGTGAGTCTGTCTACCTCTCTCTCTGCTTTCCCCTTACACACACAGCACATCTCCAGTCACTTGCCCGGGGAGTGCTGTCTGATGTGCAGGCTGTGGGCGTCCTTTTTTGGATACGCAGGAGAGCGAGTCCAGGCCTCTGCCTTCCAGGAGCGTAGGATCATGATGAGGTGAGAGCAGCTCAAGAAATCTCAGAGTTGGAAGGTGCCATTCGATGCTGAAGGAATTCCTAGGGTTGAAAACAACAGAGCTCTGGAGAGCAGAGGCTGAAATCCAGCAGGCCACACTCCTGCAGAGCCTCCAAGGAGAGCCTGCCCTCGCCCCTGCATCTTCTCATGGCCGTGTTCCTTGACTTGCGACTGCCTCTAGCCTCTGCCCTCACCCCATCTCCTCCTCCTGTCTGTGTGTCTCCTCTGTGCGTCCTTCTTATAAGGACACATGTGATTGCATCTATGGCCCACCCAGAAAATCCAGGATAAGCTCCTCCTTTCCAGAGCCTTGACCATGTCCTTTCCCATATAAGGTAACAGTCCCAGGTTTCAGGGATTAGGGTGTGCATGGCCCTTGGGGAGGGGGCACCATTCAGGCACTGCAGACTCTGCCAGCGAACAACATTCTACTCTGTGATTGCCCGGTGGTGTTCATCAGCTTGTGCAGTCTGTATGCTTTGCTAAATTAACACCCGCAGGGGGTTCATTCCATTTCCAGGGTACAGTGCGAGGCAGCTCCTCCTTATATTCAGCCAAAAATGTAATTCTTACTGTGCTTGTTTGCCTTCCTAGTCATTTTGAGATTTCTGATGAGAAAACTTCTGATCTTTCTTCCAGAAGAAACTCTTTGAAGTTCAACAATTTGAAGTTAATTCAATCTAGTCTTTAGTGCCCTTTCTAAATTTTCATGTTCATTCTATACCTTTTCATTTATACTCCATGAATAACACCCGCCCCCCGCAACATCATACCCCCTGCTCCTACCCTGAGCTCTCTTGGCTTTCATCTTCACCAGGTTCACAGAGACCCCTCTGCAAAAAAGCCACCTGTAACCTCTTCCTCACAAAACAAGTGGCCCTGCCATCTCTTAGCAACATCTTCAACTTCCCTTAATTTTCAAAGCACCAGCTACTGCTCACTGGTTCCTCCTCCTTCCAGCGACCAGCCCCATCTCCTAAGCAGTGTGAGGCTGAAGTTTCTTCAGGGGACTCCCAGGTCTTTCTTGCTTCCCTCTTCCTTTAGTAACTTTATTTTCATGGTTTAATTTTTTTCATAATACCCTTCAGTGTGGAGCACACCCTTTCATCAGCTCAGCTTCTGGAAGGAGCGCTTCCATCATAGCCCTTATCTGCTCCTTTCTGTCCTGGGGTTTCCTGTCCCTGCAAATAGCATGACTGTCCCACAGCTCCTAATTCACAGGCAGTCTTGATTTGCCCTCTTCCATTGCCGACCACATTCCGTCAGATACCGGGCTATAATAATCCAGCCAAAGGGCAGCTCAGACCTCTTGACTTCTTTTCTTTCCTGCTAACAGCACTTGAGTTCATTGCTTTTCTAACTTTCATGTGCATTCACATCACATAGGAACCCTGTTAACAGGCAGGACCTGAGAATTTGCATTTCTCACACTGCCAGTCAGAGCTTCACACTTTTTCTTAGAGTCTCTGAGCTGTCCGGGCAGTCTCCTGCTCTCTCCTAATCCATTCTCTAACAGATGACTTCTGCCGAAGACCGACTCTGATCTCTTTTCTCCTACCTTCAAAAAGCTTCTTCAATGTCTCCTTCCGCTACCTACTGAATGAGAGTTCAATGTCTGACATCAGCATTCAGTCAGCACTCAACTCGTTCCAGGGCTTCGGCTTAGATTTTAAACCCAGCCGCCAGTCTCGAGGTCCCGTTGGTTGCCCCGCAGAACTTGTTGTTGCATAAAGACTGTTTTCACGACGTTCACATGTTCTTATGCTCTTAGGTTGCCTGTTCTTCCATGTCCCCATGGGTCCAGATTTTAGCAGTTTGTCGAGGACTGCTTTAAATAACACTTCTCACTGTGAATTCATCCTTCAGTAACTTATCGGACACCTGATCTCATTTGTGTGTGTGTGTGTGTGTGTGTGTGTGTGTGTGTGTGTGTGTGTGTGAATATTTCAAATAGTGTTAAGTCTGTGAGGTAAGATGCCTGGTTTCATTTGTCCTTGATTACCCCAAAGTACCTAGTACAGTCTTTCCCATAACGCGCGGTGCACACATGGATGTAGGAAAGGCGTAAACACAGTTTTTGCTGCTTTTCTCATTATAGAAGTAAATGGGTCACACAAAATTCAGACACTGATGAAATACATTATGTCAAACACAAAAGTCCATCATGACCAAAGGCCCCAGTGGTGATGGTGGTTAACATTTAGAAGCATAAGCCTCTGATACTTTTCTGTAAACACCCTCACACTTACTTTATACAAAACTCAGATAAAAATACCTGTTTGCAACCCGACTTTAAGTTAATCGATTTTCCTGTTTTAAAAACTGCAGCGTGTTCCAAAAGATTGACTGATTTCACTGCATAAAAATCAATCCATGTAAAGTGATCCAGCTATACAGAAATGTGTTTGCTTTGAATTTCGGGTCAGTTGAGCATGTCTTTCCTCAGCACTTCCTCCGCCCCGAGGACAGTGCTGAACACCCTGGTCTGCAGGAGTGACACACAGACAGGACCCCAAGGGCGCGGCTCTCCTCCCACCTTTAGGCTCACGTGGGTCACACACTGGCGGAAACATACTGAGCACTCCTCTTTGGTGCCAGATGATAGTCACCACGTTTGGTGACGTGTACACAGAAAGGTGAATTTTCTATTGAAATTTAAGCTTTCACATTCTTTATATCTATAAGGACAGAATACTCATTTTGAATTCTGAACATGGACATATTTATCTAACATATACATACTATATATGTATATTAGTTTTTGTTTCATGAATGAATATAAGTTTGGAATGAGAAACATAAAACATCTTTAATGAATATTTAACAAAATATTTTTTGTATATTTAACAAAACTACAGTTGAGGGAGAAGGAATTTATGAGCTATGTCTTAAAATGCCAAGAAGTGAAGGCACAACATAAGGCATTTGTCGAAAAGAAAATTCTTGTGCAAGTCAAAATCAATATTGTTCTGAGAATTTCGGACAGATAAAGGATGAGTGTGTGTTACTGCTGCCAGATTTGTCGTTTTCTGAGGAAAATCGGCTTTGTGGTAGAATTCCCAGGGACTGTTTCTGGGGCCATGGGAGCACAGGCCTGGGGTGTCCAGAGTTGTCAACAAGCCTGGTTATGTCTTATGAAGAAAAAGCTCAGAAGTAAAATGCCAGACGACAGGGGGTTAAACTTTTGAGGCTGATGTGACTTCTGTAGTCTGAGTTAGTGAGATTACAGAAAGACCATTTGTACATCTTCTGTCCTTTATTGGAGGAAACCATGGTCCAGGATGTGAATGATTCACCCAAGGCCATGTGGTAAATGAGCTGGATCTTTGACACCACGTCCGGGTTTTTCTTCTTTCACATTAAATCTCTTCCCAGGAATCAAGTTGCTTCTTCTCTTCCTCTACTTTCTCTCCCTCTACTTTCTCTCTTGGGGACTTCAGCTGCACTTTGGGCTTCCTGTGAGTGCTAGATGCCCATTTCTGGCACTCAGACTATCCACAGAGTACCACTCAGCACCTCTAATGTTCCATTTGGACATTGGAACCCATCACCTTTCTCCGAAATGCACCATTCTTCCTATCAGCCCTGTATTAATCAGCTTGAATCCTTTGATTGTGAACTTCCTGCAGACCACCACTGTTAGGTGAGGTCTCTAAATCCTAATGGGAAGAGCCTGTCTCATCTGTTCCTCCTTCCTGTTCCCACACTCCCTCCCTTCACGCAGGCTCTTCCTGTCTCCCCTTCTCACAGCTCCAGTTGCCTCTGTCTTGTCTTCCTGCTCCCCACCTCTGTGCTCTTCTCTAGTCTGTTGTGAGGTGAAGTCATTTACAGTTTCATTCCACTTAGTTTCAGTTCCCTCTTCCCCTTCTCCTGCTGCAGTGGCCACACACCTGCTTGAGGAAGCTTAGACGTGCCTGTCTTTTCCCCTTGGGTTTCTGTCGAGACCGTCCATGCTTCCTAACCTGGGCTTACCTCCCTTTGCTTGTTAGCATCCCAAACCTATCAGGAAGGTCTGTCTTCTGAAGAAAATTCGTCTTCAATCCTGTGCTCCTTTAGCATGTTATTCTTGCGCGTGTTGTAATGTTGGCCATACTTGTTTGCACTGCAATAAATTATATGACAGTTTTCCTTTGGATTTTGAGCTTCTTAGTGGGAGCTACCACTTCTGTGCAGATAGGACTTGACATGTTGTAACTTTGAATGAGAACTTCACTAAACTGAGTGATACTTTGGGTCCCTGTGAAGGCAGAGATTTTATGTTATGTTTTATTCACTGAAATATCCCAAAGGCCTACCTAAGACGGTGTTTGGTCCATAATACAAGGTCTTTCCAGAAGGTATCCAGCCATGTTACATGAAAAATAGAGACATTTATTAAAGAAGATACAAGGAACATTGTACATAGGACAATGATGCCTCAGTCCCCTTCAAAGTAGACACCTTGGTACCTCACACAGTTCTCCCAATTGCCATCAGCTGCTTTGTCATATTGTCTTGAATCTTATCGACAGTCTGAAATCTCTTCTGTTTCAAAGATGATTTTGGTTTTGGGAAAACTCAGAAGTCGCAGGGGACGCCACATCTGGGCTCTAGGGGGCCTGAGTTACCTGGGTAATTGGATGTTTTGCCAAAAACTTCTGTGGGTGACGTGATGCATGAGTGGGCACATTGTCGTGATGAAGCTGCCAATCACCATTTGCCCATAGCTGCAGCCTTCTGAATCATCTGAATAGTTTTAGCAGAGGAATGTTCAAGCTAAATGCAAAATTTGATGCAGATTCGTTGCTCTAATCACTCAATCATTTTGAATGTGACAGCCACACAGCACAGACGCTCACTCAACAGAGTCTACTGCCCCTACTAACTAGTACAGTGAAGTCGTCATTGTTCACGCATGCACATTCCAGTCCACGCTCCTTGGCTGCCAGATTACATCCAGGTTGTACAAATGGTTCTTGTTATAGAAACAATGGTGGGACTTTTTCCGGACGGGCCTTACACTCCAATTTGCTGAGTCAGTTTCCTCTTAACTTTTTCTTTTCGGGGAAGTAAATATGAGCTTCAGCAGTGTTCGGGTATCTTGGTACTTTGTATGTTAGCATGCAGGATGCATTCTTGATGTGTAATGCAGAGAACACGGTAGAACTATTTCAGGTCAGACTCTGACTCTTACTTGCCTGCAGGGCTATCTGTAGACATTCTGGTTACACCAGGACTGAAACATCCTGAGAGGTGTGGTCCTTCCATGGAACACCTTCAGATTACCTCAGCTCTCAACATCTGGCTCCAGTGGCCAGCACTCGTGAAGCAGTCATTATTGGTTGATGATCACCATCACTGGATGATGGTCACCAGCAGTTCTGACCACTTCCTGTAACCACCGGAAAGACGTTCATCACGAGGATTTACGGTGATGTTTCCAAACCACAGCCCAGAACCACATGCCCCAGAATCACCTGGGAGGCTGTCAAAAATGTAGTCTTGGGTATCGAAATCAGAACAACTGATTCAGTCTCAAGTCAGGGTCTGTCAATCTGCAGTTTTTAAATCCTCACACCTGAGGATATGTTTACTGAATTTTAGAGACAGAGAGAGGAGGGTGAGAGAGAAAAAGAAATATCGATGTGAGAGACAAATATCAATCGGTTGCCTCCTATGTGCACCCTGACCAATCAAACCCACAACCTAGGTATGGTCCCTGACTGGGGATCGAATCCTCAACCTTTTGGTGTACAGGACGATTCTCCAACCAACTGAACCATTCAGCCAGGATTCTGTCAATCTGCATTTTAAATAAATACCTGAAATAATACTTCTGCTTCATTAGTTTTAAGACGTCTAATTGAAAACTAAAAGAGAGAGTGAGAGAGATGTTGAGAGAGAAAGAGATTGAGCGAGAGATTGACTGAGAGGTTGAGAGAGAAGCATTTCTGTTTTTCCCAAATAGGTCAGTAGTCTGGATTGGCAAGGGGTATGTTGTGTTGGGCAGTTCTCTCTGGTAAGATGAGTCATCCTCAGCTTCCGAAATGGTTAGGCTTTGATGCATTCTTTTTACTGGAGTTTAAACACAACGAACAAGGACTATTAGGTGTAGAATTAAGATGAAACTGTCTCTATCAAATGTACCCCATGTACCAAAGTATGGAATTGTGTTTTTTTAATATGGGCAATAGCGCTCACAAGGTGGTAGAAAAAAGAAATTGTTGCCTCAGATGCGGGCCGCCCAGAGTGTTTGGAGAGGTCTTGCGTCATGAGCAGACCGTGTGTGTGATGCCATATGTAAGGGTCACCTGTCTGGGCAAGCAGAGCACATGTATCACTGACGTGAACAACAGAAAGTCACGAAAGCAAAGACAAAGTAGTCTAGCACTGTGTACGTGCACCAGAGTTCAATTATGAATATTCTTGAAAATGGACATAGATTAATTTTGCTCACTGGTTACAGGGCATCCTATATAGAACTTGTAGAAATGAGAAAATTAAAAAATACATACATAGTGAAATTAATACTTTTCAGAAGTTTAATGTAAAGTATTATATACATTTTAAGAGAATTAAGCAAAATTATTAATCACTCAGTTCCTTCAAATTCTAGAAATTCCTGTGATCGGTGACCTCTCCCAGTGTGCTACTGGCCATTCACTCGTTCATGACAGTGATTAAGTTCCTGAATTGTCGCGGGCACTCTCCAGGTGCTAAAGATAAAGGGATGAAGGAGCAGGGCAAAATTCTGCCTCTACGGAACTCACATCCCTGTGAAAATCCACAGGACCTGGCCTAGTGGCCCTAAGGGGCTGACCTCCTTGTTGTGAGATCAGAGGACAGGGGCCGTTGGGAGAGTGTGGAGTGACCTTCCTTAGGCTGTACTCCCCCCACCCCTACCTCTTAAATTCGAGGCTTAGATTAAATTTTTCTTGAAAAAATAGTGACTGTTTCCTAAAAAAATTAGACTGCTGATACTGATTCTTGACACTAGATGGCAGACATCTGCATTTGTGCATCCAATGAGTGAGCCAAATTTCGAAAAATTAAAATGAAGTTCAAAATGAGCCCTTGCTGTGAAAAAATGTTGTTACTTTCCTGTTGAGTGAGAGTGGGGACTGGTTTTAGGTCTGTGGCTTTCAGGCTTCACCCTGGCGTTTCATCCGTTTCCTGCTCAAGCACAGGATAGTCCATTTTTGAAACACTTTTTGGAAGTCACGTGTATTAGTAAAGTTATGGTATAACAGAATTTCTCTAATGGACTTTAACCAGTGTTCTGTTTATACAGAAAGTTAAAATAAGCTTTGGAAGTACAGACACAGGTGGACACACCTGGAGCCGCTTTCCCAGATGCGTGAGAAACAAGTGTTTCCTTTTCTTGCGGTGGTAGAGGAAACAAAGACACCAGAGAGCCTCCACTTGACGACATCACTTGATCCGCCGTGGGTTACAGGAGGCCAAAGAAAATGAAATATGAGCAGAGGTTGCCCCGGGCAAGTGACATGTGTAAACCAAGGTCAGCATCACTGTTCCACCGGTGCCTGACCACGTCCTACTCACAGAGAGCCTGCCTGGCTACCCCTGTCCCAGCAAAGAAATAGCCCACCGCAGTGTGATGCTCAGCATATCTTCACAGGACTGAGGGGGCTGTGTCCAAGTCCAAGCCAGGCTCAGTTATAACGGAGTGCCCGTAGGAAAGCCCTGGAAATCCTGTAGCGACTGCATATGCTGCCTTTGACTTCCTCAGGAACTTGCACACGTTTGGGTTATAAAACTTTGTGGCAAAGTCTTGACCCTCAATTCATGTTTATAACCTATAAATATGTTGCCTTGTAAATAGAGTTATGTGAGCCCACTTGTTTTGGGGACTCAAACGGTAGAGAAGTCAAATCTTCTGGTGGCATCACAGGACCTGCTTAGTTCAAGGGGTCTTACTTGAGAGAGACTTGAGAGGCTTGGCAAGATTTAAATAGACTGAGATGCTGGGGAGACTTGTTTTGTCAGAACTTTCCTCACAAGTGAACACTCCTTGCTGTTTTTTGTCTGTACCACAAACGCTGTCTTGGAGCCCTTGCATTTCCTATTCTGTCTGGAGCACTCTTCATCCAGAAATCCATACTCTTGCTTCTTTACTTTAGATCTTTCCTTAAATGTCCACTGATTAGATCAGCATTTTGTGATCGCCTTGTCTGGAATAGCAGGCACCCCCTGCCAGCATTCACCATCTCCTTAATCTGCTTCGTCCTCACAGCATCTGTCACTACCTGCATGATGTGTTGTTTGTCGTCTGCTTGCCCCTGCTCTAATATGAACCTGCTGAGACTAAGGGCTTCGTCTTTTTATTTAATTGCCATATCTCCAGTTTCTGGAACACTGCCTGGCCCGAAGTAGGCCCCCAACAGCACTAATGGAAGAAATGGGCCCTCTGTGTCCCTTTTATTTTTGTTGTTTCCAGAAGGAAGACTGACACATCCATCCCATGTTGTCTTTTCACCCAGGACTTTGCTTTTGCATGTGTCCGTATTGGAATCACTTACAGCGACTCCCAGGATTATCCCCATGAAGAACAGCGAAATAAACTGGCACAGTCGGTCAAATTTACTGGAGTATGCCTATGTTTCCAATTCTGCTATGTCACCCTAGTTTTCTATAAGAAGTAGATAGGGGTAACCAATTGTTACCTTCAATTTTTGAAAATATGTTTTTGTAAATGCTGACTTATTTAATTATGAACACATGCATTAAAGCGGAAGTCAACAAATTTTTCAGGCCATAAAATGGCACAGGAATACGGAGTAGGGCTTTTCAAAATTTGGGATTCTGTGGTATACGTTAGGAAATCAACAGTTGAGTACCTACTATGTGCAACTCTGCAGCATGTGATGGGTAAGAGCTGAGTACCTATTACGTGCCACTGTGTAGCAGGTGATAGGTAACTGGGAGTATGCTGACCCGGGATGCTGTGGATGTGCTACAAGATCTTTAATTTCCTAGGGCACTTGGCTAATGTAATTCCTAGTGGTTCAGTTATTCTGGGGCTCTTTAAATATTATATTCTATTAGGAGTTTTACAACAAAATAGATGCTTTGAAATATTGTTAAGCATACATGAAGATAATGTATTCTATTCTTTCGTCCATCAAATAGTTACGAGCAGCTGCTAGGCCAGGGCGCTGCCGCACACTGGGGAGAGCGCAATTCGGAACGGAAACAGCGTCTCGGCCTCGTGGAGCTCGAGGCTTCAGTGGGTCAACTAAGTGTTCTTGCTGTTAACATATTGTAACGTAACAAATACTCTGGTGGGGAGGATGCCGGCGTGGACAGAGTAGAACAAGGTCAGCATGCCTAAGACTGGAAGCATCGTCCTGGCAGTGGGTGGGTAGAAGATACTCACTGCACTCACTCTTCCTGCAGAACCCAGGCCCACATGCCCCAGTGCAGGAACTTTTTGACGGCATGAGACCTCGGTGGGGCCTGAGTTTTTCTCATCTCAGATCTCAAACCATATGTGTATGTGAAAATCTTTGCGAGTCTGGGCTCTGAGTCAAAGGGGAAAACAACTCTTGCACTGGCGTGGCTTCAGATACATGTTGTAGAAAGGAAGGAGGCTCTTTTACTGGGATCGCACAGAAGTGAGTGGGCAAATAGAACTTGGGGCTGCCATGAGCTTGGTTAATTGATTTCTGAAAGATAATGAGATGCTGGGGGTCAGTATCAAGGATTTCACTGAATAGAGAATATCTTGTTAAAATCAGCACTCAAGATACTAGAACAACTTTGATTTGAGTGTATCTGTTCTAACATTTAGAAAAACATTTTGGTATACAATATTCTATAGTTGACATTAACCTTAAATATGGTTTCTCAAAGACAAAATGCCTTTATGCTCCCAGAATTATAAGGTCGTTCTCAATTTTTATCAGTTTACATTCCTAAACTCCCTAACCATTACTGTTCCTTTTATGTTTTCCTTCAACTGGGCTTTCCCCATGATCAGCCCCTAAGGAGCCTTTTAGACTTTTTTTGTCCTAAACTCCTCTTGACCTCATGAAAATTTAATACCATATGTTTATAGTATATCTGTTTATACAGTGTGGTTACTTAAAGAGTCAGAAACCACTGCAGTACCTAAGACTTTTCCGCCCCCTAAGCACCCATTCTCATTCCCGTGACAGAATGCCTACTTTAACCCCCAGGGCAGTATGAGGGCAAAGCGAGCCCCTGGCTGACCACACATCACAGCGCCTGCGCCCGACCTCATCTCTCCCCCTGAAGTCCTGTGCCTTCCCGAGAGTCCTCAGGGCCACCGCCTGCAGTCTCCCCCCGCCCTGCTCCAGTCCTCTGACCCCTTGAGAAGTAGTTCCATTAAAGTGTCTGCAGTATTGCCCCTTAATACTTGGTTTCTGAGGAGTAAAAAGATCAATATATGTTCTGATGCAAAATAAGAATGTCCAAGCGTGATTTTATTTATCTTCCCATTTCGTACTGCTTTTTCAGCTTCCTATGTCAACATTCTTAAACTTACTTTGCTCTGACTGGGAAATTGCCTGTTTCACTAGCAAAGTTGGGTTGACATATAGGACTGCCTGCCTATGTCCACTCTGCTTTGTTCTGTAATACGATTTTCACAGTGGCTGCCTTCCGGCGTCACCAGGACAAACCAGAGCAGATGCCCCAGGGAGAGAAGTGCGGCTCTTTTCAGTCTGGGGGAGGCTGCGTTAGTCCCAGACCTTCCTGCACGCCGACAGGACAAGCCCATCTCCAGCATTGTGATGCTTCATTTAGAAAGTCACATGGTGCCCAAGGACGTGATAAAATAATAGTAGTCCTCCTGTCCCACCCTGCACACTCTTACTCAGGAGAGGCAAACGTTGTCAACTGTTCAGGCTGGTTTCGTTCTTTTATTTACTTCCATATTTCCAAATAGCATGCTTCACCACCTGTGTCTTGCTTTTGGGGTTTTAGGATCTACTTCCTACTATACAAAATGAGGTTTTAGCCCTGTTATAAATCTCTCCCCCGATCTTTCCAAGAGAATCATATTAAAATTTTGGTTATATCAATATGCACATGTTTTGATATACATTTTACTCTAATACATTTTACTCACTAACTACTTAGTGAGCTGTGATATTTTATTTTGTATTTTTTCGTGTGTTTTTGGAATTAATACTTGTCTCATGTTCTCCCTTCCTCTCTCCACCTTTTCTGTCTGTCTTCTTTTTCATTCTCTTTCTCTGTATCTCTCTCCTCATCCCGTGCTTCTCCTTCTGTCTGTCTGTCTGTCTTCTCCTCAAGCGCCTCCAGCTTTCGCTGCAGAAAGACAGGGCCCTGTAGACCTGCCGGCAGCTGTGATCCTGATGCCCTGTCACTGTCTTCCTGCCACAGTGTCCCTTCTCTTCAGAGGCTCTCGTTGTCCCACCTGGGGGTGGGGCAGGGCCAGCGCTGTGCTCACCTCTTCTGGTTCTCAGGGAGATTGAATGGGTGTGTGTGGAAGCACTTGATAGGCCTGGCCCAGAATAAGCACCTCAAAATGTAATGTTAGCTATTATTGTTGCTGTTATATGCACTGTCCTTATTGTTATTTGTTTTTCTATTATTGTTTTACCCGTCTCCTAGGAATGTCTCTATGGGATAATATGAGTGGTGATGTTGTCATAAGTATTAGAACACTATTCATGGCCCGTCACTCTGCAGGCTTCTTTCTAGGACAAACCAGAGCAGATGCCCCAGGGAGAGAAGGGTGGCTCTTTTGGGTCTGAGGGAGGCTGCTGTTAGTCTCAGACCTTCCCGCACACTTATGGGACAAAACCCATCTCCAGGGAACTGAAGCAGAACTGAATTTAAACTGTGTGCTGATGTTTTTCAGTTGTGCTCCATATTTCATGAACTTTAATCACTTCGAACAAAGCTGGGAATGTGGAAGGAGGAGGGGCCGTACTGAAGCCGAGAGCTCACTTGTCCAGGTTGTTTATTAATTAATTATATGCAAAGGCTCAAAATCAAGGGGCTGAGATGTTACTTTGCAGATGGTGTGGTTTTGGGGTATCGGGGATGCACACACATATACACTTTTTAAAATAAGTAGTAGCCCTGGCTGGTGTGGCTCAGTGGATTGAGTGCCCGCCTGTGAAGGAAAGGGTTGCCAGTTCAATTCCCAATCTAGAGCACATGTCTGGGTTGCTGGCCAGGTCCCCAGTAGGGGGCGTGCAAGAGGCAACCACACATTGATGTTTCTCTCCCTCTCTCTCCCCCTCCTTCCCCTCTAAAAATAAATAAATAAAATATTTAAAAATAAACTATTTTTTTTTATTTTTTATCATTAATTCCAGTGCAGATGTTTGCTTTAAACTCATAGTGATGCCATCAGAATAATATAAACCCAAAGGAGAGGTGTTTGTTGAAAAGAAGCCAGGTTTTTGAAAGAAAGAACCTGAATTCTGGACTTTTCCAGGCCCTCGTCCTCTGTGGAGTCTCTAGGGTAATTTTGTCAGTGGTCCCTGTGCTGCCATGGCAGCGGTGGCATCTCTGCTGCGGGTCGTGTCCGTGTATTTGCGCTAGTGGTGGGCACCACACACCTGCGACATTTGATTCTTCTACCCCTTTGCTTTCTTCATAGTCATAGCTAATTTTATTGAACACATGCTGTGATGGCATTTAAACACTTGTCTTTGGCACAAATGAAAAGAATAATTCTATAATGACTCACACAGTGGCCTGCCTACCGTTTTAAAAAGCTGTTAATCCCATCCTCACTTTGACTTCAATCAACCTAAGTAACTTTGAAATTCATTTTAGGTGCATCTACCCAAGGCAAGCGTTTACATCGGTGCGGTGCTATTTGGAACAAACATCTTCCACCCTTTCCAATTTGCCTGTGTCTGCGACATTAAACCATCAGCCTCTACCTTACGTTTACTCCAAAGCAGGTGGTGAATCTGGCATAGAATGAAATACTTTAGATCAAGTAGCGTACATTTCAAAAAAAATGAAGTAGCATAGGTGGTATGACTAATTTGATATGCTTCCTGAAATCAGTGCAGCTGAGATTCAGAAGAATTAGTTCACTGTATAGACTAGCAATTGAATGTGTATTTTATTTTGTGGTCAGTTCCTGCCTGTATGGACGTGTGGCTCATCGTGGAAGCACCACAAGGTAACAGGACACTTTGGACAGAAGGATTCACTAAAGGCAATATAATATTCACACCTACAGAAATTACTGTGTGCCCATTGTGTGTTACATAGCACCGAGTATTTCCTTTGTAATCTCTCCTTTAATCCTTATGCAGAACTACAAGGTTGCTACTGCTTTTGTTACTTGTGATTGTAATAAACTACAGTTAGGTGACATCACTGGTCCAAACCAGTTTTCAAACACATGAGTGTCCGACTTTGGTTCTGGTTGAAGGTGTTCTCAATTTCTGGATGAAAAAGTGAATCTCATATACTAATGCAAGAAAAAAATTATCTGATCTTTTTATAGAAGGTACTTTAAAAAATATTCCTTTCTATGTGTAATAATAACAACTCATATTAAAAATTTAAGATTATAATAAAAATATGAAGAGTAGGTAAATAAAAGGAAATTATTTGCATGCTGATGCTCACATGTGGACACTATTTCATGTGGTGGTATATTCATTATCCTAGATATAGGATATATATTTTATATATATATATATATATAAAATAAATTATATGTTTTAAGCAAGAATATAAAATTGAAAAGTTAAATAAAATTAATCTTTTAGTTTTTGCTTTTTCCATAACTTTACACATATATATGTATATCTCTTCAATGTAATTTGGTGTCAGAAAACGCTTTTGGCTGCCTAAAGACATCTGTTCCAGTTATTCCTGTTTTTAAGTTTTAGAAGTCGACAGGAGTCATTCCATCAGTTTTGAGTTCAATGGGTTTTCTTCTTAGCTAAAGACAATTTGAGAAATAGTGCCACTCGAGACAAGTGAATGCCATAAACAGAAACACAGTCCAGGTCTTAAACTTTGTTATAACTATTTGGGAGCAGAAAACCAATTTTAACACATTTTTTCTTCTCAGTGGATGTTTTTATGTACTGTCACCAAACATTTGCTTTTGAGAGATAAAGCCTTACAAAGACAGGATGAGGATAGATCTTAATAAGAAATCAGCAGGCCTAAGTATCTGACTTCCTGGACTGCAGTGCCTGCTCTGGTCACTGAATGGTTCATTAATGTTTCCTGCGATGTGTATACTTGTAGGTGTTGAAGCAGCAGGCACAGCGGATGTGCACGCGTCTCCCCTGAGAGGGTGGGGACTCAGGCCACGTGGCAGGGCCTGTCCTGAAGGTGGCGTCTTGCTCACCCCGAGCCCGTCTTTGCAGCAGGAGGGTGGCAGGCAGTTGCCATGTGAAGGAGCGAACATCTGTGTCAGTCAGTGATGTTGTGCACAGTCTGTTTTGTTACTTGGACTATGACCTGTGTCTTAGGGGTACTGGTGATTCTGAATCCAATAATCTTTGATATATTGGGGAGAAATTTTTTATTGTTGTCTTTTTAGTTTATTGAAAACTTTGAGAGTGTTTTAATTATAGACTCTTGATAAAGTTCGCTTTAACTGAAGGAGCTGGAACTTTCAGCTTCTTCTTCCTGCCCTCTGTCTTGGAGAGATTGTGTTGATATCAGCACTGCCATGACACAAGAGGAAGCTGCCCCTGACAGTCAGTCATCTGAGCAGTTGGTTTCCTCATGGCTGCTTCACAGGACACTGGGGCAGTCACTCTGACGCCTTGTTCAGTAATGAGATGGGCTCCTTGGAGGGAAGGGGAAAACCCCGTGTGCTAACCATGAGAGTCTTTGAAATGGACCTCTGCAGGGTTTTGAAAGCAGCAGTGAGGTTTGCAGGCTGTGCCAGGCACTTGGGAGCGGGGTGAGCGCAGAGCCCAGTTTGCCTGAAATAGGTTGGAAGTAGGAGGGCAGGAAGCCAAAGACAAGCCAACCCACTGCCTTCTGGTCTGAGGGCTCGGTGTTGCTTTTCTCTATGTATGTTGGGGGTCTCTCTGGCTTGTCATGTTTTGAAGGCAGAGAACCCTCTTCCTTTCTCTCTAACCCCAGTATTTGTCAGAGTATTTGTCAGTTTGACTTGATCTGACATTAGATATTCAGCAAATAGTCTGCTTATGAGAAACAAATTTTATACCTTGAGCCCCCACCCAACCTTTTCTTAAGGATTAACTTTTTCAGAAGAGACAGAATAGAATTGTTATGCTTTTTGTATCTTTAACCCTGTGGAGATATAACTTGGCTTGATGTTTGGATTTTTCTTTAAGTTTATAGCATTGGATTTAAGATTTGATGTTAAGAAATCACACACACACACAAAAACCCACATAAAGCTATTTAGTTCAACTACCTGTTGTTCTGAAGGTTGATATGAAAGAAGGATCAGACTGTGTATGATTACCGCTTTTAGACTTGAGGCGTCTGTGGTCCATATTGCTCATAGGTGCCTGTGTTTAGTGCAGTTAAATGCTAATAATGTCCGCATGTAAGCATCAGCATGCAAATGGGTAGCAGTGATCTGTTTAAAAGGATCAAAGTTAAAACACCTTCAGTCTTTCCACTGTAGATCACATTGCCCCTCGTGGTCTTATTTCTCAGCGTTCTGTCTGGGGAAGCCTGACCTTGAACAAGCGCAGCCATGGGGGACCGCGGGGAGAGGAGTTGTGTCTGCCTCTTTCTCCCCTCACCCCGTCTGGTCCTCGTAGGGTGACCAGTCCTGCCCCTGCCCCTGTCTGAAAATCCAGCAGTGCAGTGACTTCCTGGCCCCTGCCATACGCACAGACTCAGTGATTAGACTGCACACTCCTGCTCATGGTCCAAGTCAAACCTGGTTCCGGAGAAGACCTTCCCTTCCCTGGCTCAGCCTCCTGGACCAGGGGAGCCTACAATCAAGGGAGAGAGAGACAAGGCTGTCTGGAGCTGTGAGCATCTCATCGTCTGTGTGCTGACCGCTGTCTATGGCTATCACCCTTGACTGGACCCACTACCCCGCTTCCTGAAAACAGGTGTTGATGTCCCTGCACCCTGGCTGTTCCAAGGCCTCACTCCTGAGGCCTCAGAGAACTCCTGCTAAAGGAAGATGCAGCTGGAGTTCTCGAGGCTTCTGGGGAGCTGGGAAGAAACACAGCTGCTCTGCTGTGCCTGGAAGGCTTGGGTTCCACTGGTCTTGTAAAGTCTCATCAGGGACCTGAGTGACAGCAGGTGTGGAAGCCACTGAGCTGGACGCTCACTGGGTTTTGTGAACTTAACAGTGTCAGCGCGCTCAACCATATTAAGGAATATTTAAATTTTCACTTAAAATGAGTTTCATAATAAGAAATCTTATGAGGTGTTTCTTCTGTGTTTTAAGACTGGTAGATAGGTATTGATTTCAGTAAAAATCCTCAGGGACAGCTAAGCCAGTTCCCAGTTACTCTGTTTTAGTAAGTTACATGCTAATAGGCAGAAGTTCAATATATCTCTTACCTTAACATGTCTTTATTTTTTGAGAAAGAAGCAAAATGGAACTTTTGTAAGTGTACGGTGACATCAAAACATTGAAACCAGGGCACGATGATGCGCCCTGTCCCCTTCTCATGTTTGACATACAAGTCTGGTGGCCTTTTGGTAACTTTAATCTCTTATAAGTTACTCTACTTTTAAAAAAGAATTCATGATTTTAATGGGAAAAGAGGCAAAAAAAAAACCTATAGGGAATACATTAAGCACTCTAAAATTGATGGTGTGCGAGGTAGAGTTAGGTTTTCTTTTAAAGAAAATGAATATCAATTTATTCCAGTTTATTGATTTAAGAGTGCACCAAATTTCTGTAATAATTCAATAATTAGTTATTGTGCATCTGTAAGGCATACTGAACATTTGGTTCTCATAAATGGGAAGATCGTGCTCTTTGTTTAAGATGTGTGTTAGAAAGGATTCTTCCTGATTTTACTGTTTCTAATGTTCGGGTTCAGGCAGCAGCCGGCTCCGCAGCATGGTGTCGCTAAGATGAGGGTGCCCCCACCCTACCCGGTGTCCGCTTCCTGCCCGGCACCCTTACAGGAAAGGCCACCCTGCTTCCAGTTGACCTTCTCATGAGAGTAACAGGATTGAGGGCATGCCTTTACCTTTGGTGTTATAAGCTTTACTGTCTTTTTTTTAATAAATATTTATCATTAATTACATTTAAATACTAAACTCCCCTTTAAGATACCCAGTGAATACTGTTAATTTTTAAAATTGCATTTATGTACTGCTTTTATGTTTTATGTGTGTGACTTGCTATTTATAAAGATAGTTTCCTCTCTCTCTGAAGAGATCCATCATGCTGGATTCCACCTCCCAAATACTAAGCGTTCTGAACCAGGCGTTGAGAAACCCGATGATCAGCGTGCACCACTCACCCTGCGGGGGGCCCACCTCTGACGTGCTCTTTCTCTCTGTCTCCATTCCTCTGCGTTAGGCTACCTACAGGCTCTGCAGTTCAATGCTAAACCATACCATACTGATAATAGATTTTTTTTTGGCTAAGAAATATGCTTATTTTTCTAACTTGTGAAGAAGGCAGGTTATAATTTATATTACACTGTGGAATGTGCAAAGTAATCGTGAGGCGTGAAGACATCATTATGCTCTTAGATACCGCGTCAGCTCTATTACGTTGTAACACAGGTAACATTACAGGAAAATGATGGCCAGGTGATGCCTTGCCCAGAAGTAATAAACAAGGCAAGAGACAGCTTATCTAGTATGGCAGAAAAGGGGGGAATTTATATGTCTTCTGTATTTCGCAAAATGTTTTTATTTCCTGCCTAAATAATCAATGATTTCAGTAATACCACCATTAAGAAGCTTTGGTTTTGCAACCTGGGCAGTTACATTTCTCCTGCTGCAGACTTCAGCTGAGGTTTGGGAGTTTTGCTCTGTGCCGCACCTTCCTGCTCTGGACCCTGTAAACCCTGAGAAACTGACTTGCTCAGTGCACATATTTAGGGAGATTCTGGGAAGTCAATATACTGTCTTTTGCTTTGTTTTTGCCCCCTATTTTACTGTGGTTCCTCAGAACAAGCATTGAAAAAATATCTGTTGTTGTTGTACTAGGTCGAGCTTCACCTTTTGATTTTTAAAAGGCAATCTCATTAGTTAAGAGGTAAAGTTTTTGTAATGATAATAACTTGCTTATGAAACACTTTGACAAGAGTAAAACCCATTTGATCCAGGAGAGCAGTGGTCATATAGAGCAAGTCACAGGGGAGATGATTTTGCAGTTAGAAAAACATGAGCAAAGAGAAGATGGGCTTCAAAGGCCTGTGTTCTCGGTGGCTGTTGTATTTGATCTTGGCCAAGTTTCCTACGTTTTGTTTGATCCTCGGTTTTCCGTGGAATGGGGTAGCAACAGCAAGCTCAAAGGCCTGTAGCTGGGACCAGATGAGGAAAAGCACATTCGAGTCACCTGCAGGGTGCCTGCACCTGGGACATTCTTGGGAAATTGATTGGAACTTCAAAGCAACTTTATTTCTTCCTCATCTTTTCTTGGTGTTTTTAGGACAGGCACTAAAAATGTGTACAGCAGGTGTGCAGTGCTGATCCTCACACTTCTGCATTTAAAAGAAAATCACGCAATTAAGAAGTTCGAATTCTTATGATGATAACTTGTTTATGAAACACTTTGACTGGAATAGAAATGATCTGCCAGTGTACGCAAAGACCACCTGGATTCCCTGTACCCAAAGTACCACTGACCGCGTAGCCTGCTGTCGCCTGGCACTGCTGCGGAGGATGGAGCGAGGAGATGAAGGAGGAGAGGAGGTCAGAGCACAGCTTCTGGGAAGCCCAGACATTGAGAAAATTTAAATAACAATCATGCAATGTGTACTTGAGTGGGATTTTATTATAAATTCCTATTACGAAATGTAGAATCAGAAAAGATTAGGAGGTAGGATTAAATTAGTAAATTTATAAACACCTTAGTTGAGTGACTGATATAGTGTACGTGTGTATTTGAATATGGTTATGGTGATATCAACAAATATTAAATATATATAAAGTCATATTTTTTCTAAGAAATTTGAAAACATTCAGGGAGCAAGCTTTAAACCTGCAGGGCAAAGCCCTTTCCTTTGTGAAGCTGTTGAAATGTCCAGAAACCTTTCGGCTGTTAGCATCCACTGCTTTCAGCCCCACCAGCGTTAGCGCTCCTCCCGGCTGACAGGTGACCCCAGTGTGTCCTCCTGGGTGAACCAGGAACTCCTCGGGGCTGCTAAGATCTTGTGCAGCCCTGTAGCCTGTGCCCCTAATGCAGGACCTGGAATATAAAAATTTGTTAATGAACATCTGTGAAGTGAAATCACGGTTTTGAGCTGGGCCCGGGCAGAGATGCTAAGCTCGCATTTGTGGCGGGATGTGGGGTGCTGGTAGACCACTTGAGGAGTGGGAACAATCTTTAAAGATGTAGAGATTGAAATGAACTTGCCATTCTTTTTTCATTCAGCAAACAGCCATTCAGCAGCTATTTTGTGCCAAATTCTTGAGTAAAAACAGATGCAGACTTGCTGCCCTTTGGAACTTACAGATGAGTAGGAGAGAACCGCATTAATCAAACAATCACAAGAGTGAGCACACACACATGACTGTGATGCAGGCCACAGAGGACAAGTGAGTGTGGCATTGGGGGAGGGGAGCAAGAGGTGGGGAGTCCTCCCCAGTGGCAGTGACATAGACAGGACTTGATGGCCTGAGGGAGCCAGAGGGGACTCATGGGCCACAGTAAGGAGCTCTGACTTTCTTGTGACAACAGGCGAAACTGCTAAGACCCCCTCAACCTTAGCAAGCAGTGGATGGGTGTGAGAATTGTGAGGTTTTCATCCAGAAATCTTGAGTGGCTGTATCTGGCTGCAGCTGGCGGGTTGGCATACTAGTGCTGGGACAGATTCTGTTGTGGCTGAGGGTCCGGGAGGTGGTCTCAGTCCTCGGAAGCTTAGAAATTCAATGCTGGTGATGGAGACAGAATGGGCAGGTACCAGAACAAAGAAGAATTAATGAGATCCCTACAAGTGATTCACAGGGACTAAGAATCAAGGTTGAAAAGGTAATTATTGGGACCAGGTCCTGAAAGATGCAGCCTTAGGCCAGTAGGTCAGACACATGCTCCGTCACGTGTCTGCGTTTTCCCACGTTTTCCCTTTCATGCATTCACTCAGCACTTCCCTCATGGAATCGTTTACCTATTCGTTCATTCACTCAAACATTTATTGAGTGCCCACTCTGTGTCCAGCACAATGCTGAGTGCCCTTGTTAAAGTTTCCCTTTCCTCTGTCTGCATCTGTTCAGCTCCAAGCCACCTCTTCCGAGAGCACTTTGAGAGTCTTCCCAGGTCCCAGCAGCCTCTGTCACTGGTCCTCCCCCTGTGGAGGTGGCCTGGGCTCCACCAGTGTCTCCTCCCCTTCATCGGTGCTCACTGGACAGTGAGCTCACTTTTCACATTCGGCTCCTCCACCAGGGCAGACTCACCAGATACAGGCACGTGGTCAATGTTTATTCAGCGAAGTTGAAATAAGAAAGAAAAAACAAAGGTGCTAAATTTTTTCATGAAGCAAAATTAAACTCTTCAAATAATGATCAGATTCCAATGATGCCCAGCACTTTATAAGGTATTACTGTTTTTTTTTTTCAGTAAATGACTCTTAATTAATGCATGCTGTTTTTCATGTAAAATTTTAAAACACTCCATTCCTTGTAATTTTTTACTTTTGGAAATCTCTGGTGGTTCAGGCACTCCACCTCCCCGGTGACATTGGTGGCCTCAGCAGGGTGCAGGAGCCAGCTGTCTCCTGCTCAGGGCCAGCTGTGTTCATCCTGCAGCTCCTGACTCAGTGATGTTCTTTGATGGTTTGGCAATGATGGCAAAGTTTTCACCACAGAAACTGGCAAGTGCTATAAATCAGAGCTTTGGCTTTTCTCCCCAGAAAGCTGGTTGTTAATTATTTCCTGTTATACTATTGCTTTAAATTTTAAAAATGATTAGCGGATGATATTAATTCTCAAAAACGTGTGTGCGTGTAACTGGTTGAAGTGATTTGGAGCTACTTATAAGGCCCAAGAAAGAAAGTGAAATTCTGTTATTCTTGTTATCATTTTTTACTTCATCCTTTCACTCACTCATTCAACCAGTGCACTTGTTGGTGCATGCAGCAGGTACGCGTCTTCCTCAAGCTGATCACAACCTAGTTGGGAGAGACAGCAGAGGTTCCTAAACATTAGGGGAGGATGGACTCTGAACTGGAGTAGAAACCATGCAGGGGAGAGTAGGACATGGATTTAAGAATTATAGAGGGGACAGAACTGAGATCACTTAAGAACAGGTAAGATATTGCCAGTATTCTGGACAGTGAAGGTGGGTGATGCTTGTCTATCTCTGTAATGAGAATACAGGCAGAGCAGTGGGTTGAAAGGAAGTGTGGGTATGGCGGGCAGAGGTGGTTGGGATGAGATGGGTTTAATTTGGAGCATGTTAATTTGAAGTTGTTTGATTGGATTGCCCAAAATATTTGTTTGTTTTATCCCAGAAGATGGTTCTAGTAGTGCTTAGTTGTCTTTAATGTCTTTGTAACAATTTTGTTAGATTATATTATGACCACTGTCATGGCAGCATGAATTTCAAAAACACTTATCAAAATTGGTGAATTTTTGTGTAACAATTTTAATATTGAAGATGGAAGAAAATATACAATATTTTGGCATATTATGCTTTATTATTTCAAGAAAGGTAAAAACACTACTGAAATGCAAAAAGAGATTTTTGCAGTGTATGGAGAAGGTGCTGTGACTGATTGAATGTGTCAAAAGTGGTTTGCAAATTTTCGTGGTAGAGATTTCATCACTGGACGATGCTCCATGGTTGGGCAGAGCAGGTGAAGTTGAAAGCGATCAAATGAAGACATTAATTGAGAACAATCAGTGTTATACCATGAGGGAGATAGCCAACAATCACAAAATATCCAAATTAGCAAAGTTATTGGGGAGAATAAAATATGTGTATTTTGTTTTACAGAAAAAACTAAACAAGCTTTTTGGCCAACCCAACACACTATTTAGAATGTCTCTGAGATACATATTTTGATGTTGGTGGTTTGAAGCCATAGCTCTGTGGTGGTGATTAAAGCAGAGCAAGGGTGAGATGGAGTGTTAGTCGGGACCCCAGCAGGAAACAGACAACACACTCCAAAGGGGTAATTCAAGAGAATGTGATGACATAACTATCCCTAAAGGTTATGGGTGGGGTCAAGGAGCTACCTGAGTCGACAAAGCACTGGAACTAGCAGCAGCAGAGCCCTTGGGCTCGAGGGCCAGAGCAGCAGGGCCCTTAGCAGGAGATGGACAAGCAGCAGCTGGACCTGCAGGCAGCTATAGGAGAGAGCTGCCTGGTCAGACCTGCGCGTCAGTGCAGGAGCTCAGCCATGGCCAGCACATGGCCTTGCAGGGAAAGGGCCCAGGAGAGCCTATCATGACCTCCCACCCACCCCACACTCTGACCTTCGGCCTCCCATCGGCCAAATCCGTAGTGAAGGCAGAGGTCCAGGGAGCATCTAAGGACCCATGAGGTCACCTTCCCTGGGCACAGGAGCAGTAGAAAAGGCAGATAGTAGGACTGGGGACTTGAGACGTTACATGGAAAACAACCAAGAAGATGATCTGAAGTCACTGAGGGCAGAGCCTTGAGAAGCACAACATAGGAGAGACAGGCAGAAGAAGTAGCCTGAGGAATGCATCCTGAAGACCAGATGAAACCAGGAGCAAGTAGTTTTGCTGAGAGGTGAAGATGTTCTAAGAAAGAGGAAATAATCACGATTGTCACATGCAAGAGAAAAGTCTAATGACAAAGTCCAGAGAGTGTCCAGAATGGTCAACAGTCAGGGTCTTTGGTGACTGTTTTTATTTTTCATTGCAATTTTCACAAACAAGGTTATGAAGCTGGTGGTAGCCACAGGATTGGACTTGAACATACAATGTCATTGTTCTTATGTTGAACATGAGGAGCGGGTAGAGAGTTTTCCACCCTAAATAGTGGATGCCTCTTCCCACCATGTCTCTGGGTCCATCCGAACTCCTGACTGTGCAAGCCCAGGCTCCAAGGGTGTGTGAGCAGAGGTGGGTCCTCACCAGCTTCAGTCCGCATGACAGGTGCAGGAGTTCAGTGTTTGCCACTCCAGGCTAGTGATGGGGGCTTTGACGTAAGTGGTCGACAAGCAGCCCTGGTCTTGGGTGCTGTTTGAGTAGATGCTGCAGAGGGTGAACGTGACCTGGTTGTGAATGGCCAGCAAGTCCGGAATCATCACATACGATGCTTCAGTGCAAAAAGGTAAAGTCATCGTATTTAGTGGGAAATGTCAGGAGACCAGCATTTTGAAGTATCAGTGAAATACATCTAGGGAAGGGAACGGAACCTAGCAAACGTTTTGGAAATTATCAATCAAACTACTATAAACATCCCTGTGCAGGTTTTGTGTGAATATAAATTCTCAGCTCCTTTGGGTAAATACCAAAGAGCATGATTTCTGGATTGTAGGGTAAGTGGAACCTTGGTCTGGAACTTAATTCATTCTGGAAAACTGTTCGAGAAGCGATTCGTTTGAAAACCGAATTCCCTTTGCTTGTCGTCCAAGAGATGCGTGGCTGATCGTACAGGTATCTGCATGAAAGGGTTGATGGGTCAAGAATCGAGACCCGAAGTTTTGTTAGACAACCAAGGCATTTTTTCTCTGTGAACAGCTTGGTCGAGAACTGAATTGTTCAAGAACCAAGACATTCGAGAACCAAGGTTTGACTGTACTTGGTTTTGGGAGATCCCACCGAGCTGCCTTTCAAAGGAGCAGCACCACTTTGCACTCCCACCAGCAATGAGTGAGAGGTCCTTGCTCCACATCCCTGCCGGCATGTGGCATTGTCAGTGGGCCGGGGTGCTGCTGTTCTAATGGGCGTGTGGTGGGATCACACTGTACATTTGCTTTTCCCTGATAATGTATAACGTGGAGTATAGACTCAATTTAAAAACAAAACAAAAGAATTTCTGTACCCAGAATCAAAAGAGTTTTATTTTTTTACTTCACGCACATGTACACACACACACTCAAACATGCACATATATTTCCTTAACTATGAATGCAGTTGACCCTTGAACAATGCAGGGATTAGGGGCACTGGTCCTCCGTGCAGTGAAAATTTGTGTTTAACTTTTGACTCCCCCAAAATGTAACTCCTAATAACTTCCTGTTGACTGGAAGCTTTGCAGGTAACATAAACGATTAATACATTTTCTATGTAATGTGTATTATATACTACATTCTTACAGTAAAAGACGCTAGAGAAAATAAATGTTACGAACAAAATTATAAGAAAACATACGTTTACAGTACTATACTGCATGTATCAATACCACAAGTTTACATCATTTGTTCATAAGATGAATCATCTGTCAGTACCTACATCAATATCGCTTTATGGGATACAAAACACTGTAGATGTTATATGAATTAGTAATCATCATTAAACATCAAAAATGAAAAGATAATGTAAAAAAGAAATTCGTATTTATGTACAAGTGTAACTGTTCATGATGCAGTGATAGTGAAGAAGCAGCAATATGATTGCTTTATGGTAGCCCAGCGTATGCACTGATGAATGAACTATTGCAAAATTGTATGGCATACAGTATTACAGCCAATCACAACATAGTATTGGGAGCATGATTACATTAAAAACGCTGAGCTGTGATAATAGGTTGATAAGCATTAATTATGAGAGAGATGCATACTGTGTGGTAATATGACGTTTTGAAAGAAAAGTTATAAAATGAATGCATTATAAACTTTATATTAAATATCACTTACTGTATGCCTATGTGAGGCTGGGCTGCCACTTCAATGCAAGTCTTGCATGTGACGTCCCACATGATGACTCCTTAGGCCCTGATGACGATGACACAGACACGTCACACAATTCTCATGTGCAGTTGTTCAATCGTCACATGAAGACAAGCACCACACACGGCAGACGAGCTCATCCGCTGAACGGCACGGCAGTTACATACTGCTCAGTGAGTGCAGGTGCAGCATCGCAAAGGTCTTCGAGTCTGTCCTCAAGGATGCGTCTTCAGGGCTGTGGTCCTTGCAGACTTTAATGGTGTCCTCCCTGCCAGTGTCCCTTCCACAGCACTGACAGTCCTTTCCGTCGGATCGTGCGTGCCGAGCCCTGAGGGTCCTTGTGACCCCAGATCTGGAGGCTGAATCAGAGATGGTGTGTTTGGGGGCAAGTATCCCACCTCAATGCCTCTTGAATTCACGGGGTTCTGGGCGTCCTCTGATGGCAGGAACTTTGAGAGGCAGTCCATTACCAGCAAGGGCCCTCCTGCCTTCAGGGGCCGATCATCAGCGGAAAGGATCCTGAAACGGGATCTCATGGGCCAGGCCTTGGTACTGTATGACCAAACACTGGCAGCTGGTGTTTATCTGCCCTTCAGGACTCGGGGCGAACAGCTTCATAGATCAGGCCAGTCCTGATCATAAACCCTACTGAGATTGCATGAAATAGCAGTTAGCCCATCCCTTCCTGCCTTAAATCCTGGTGCTCGCCTCTCTCCCTTACTACAAATAAACCTTCTGGCATCTTGTCCCAGAATGGGCCCTTCCATCTGCATTGCAAACCTGCTCAGGCAGTTTTCCTCTCTCTTCAGTGACTTCTAATGGGAACCGTCCGATGCCTCTGGGTCGGCAGAAGCTGCTTCTCCTATTGTCTTGACAAAAGCCCAAACTCTTTGTAAAATTATCAAACCATCCTTTGCTGGCATTAAAGTTTCCAGCATTAGATCATCCACCTTCCTTTTGCCTTAAGTTGTCACATAGTGACTTGGGCTTTTCTTGAGTCTGTAGGTGTGCCTTTCCTGTGGCAACGCGGCCCCCACATAAAGGCTGCATTTTCAGTAGGAGACAAAAAGGTATTTTGCAAAAAGTAGAAGGTTTTCTTGCCTGCTGGTAACTTCACATTTTTTTTCTTTTTTCTTTCTTTTTCCTTTCTTTTTTCTTTTCTTCTTTACAATGGTGCTTATGGTGGATTCGTTTGTTTACTTGAAATTATAGACAACCACCACGGCAGACCTCACTTGTTGGTACAAGTCAAGCATCGCAACTTTTTCTGTAATGTCAGTACTTCCCTGTTTCTTGGCAACACTTCCAGCAGCACTAGCAGCACTTTGCAGGGGTCCCCTCGTGCCACTCAGGTTTACAGTGTAGCACTAAACAGTGAAATATATACAAGAACAGCAAGAGATCAGCTTTTTACTGCGACACACAGTTTCCTGGAGACGAGCTGCTCATGTGAAGATGATCTGGGTCACACAGTGTTGTCAGTGGGTCCTCGACCTGTGAGCTCATGGCAGCAGTGATGGAGGTGGCCGCAGGATTGTTACAGCAGCATGTGCCCCACTCCACTCCACGCAGATGCACTTTCACCTTCACCTTCACCTTCGTTTACACTTCTGTTGCCTGGCGATGGCACTGTGTGCCGTCTGTGTTTGTGAGCATAAGTTTTGATAAATTTTTAACTTTTTAAAATAGATTTTTGTATATTGTATATTATTCAATGATAAATAGATTATTAGCTTCATATATTTCATGTGTTCATGGCATACCTTTTTGTTAAGTTTTTTGGTATTTCTAGGATACGTGGGTTGTCTGTGGGTTTTTTCAAATTGTCACAATGCTCCAAAAGTTTTCCCAATATACTTATTGAAAAGCTCTGTGTGTAGTGGATTTACGCAGTCCAAACTCATGTGGTTCAAGGGTCAAGTGTATATAAAAGGGTGATTGGAGTTTAGCTCCTTGCTCTTTTCTATTGGCAATTTTATTGCTTGGCATTGAGATGTTGCCTGGTTCACTGATTTTTCTATAGTAGCTAAATTTGTTGTAAGATGGGAGCTTTCAGAACATGAGAGGAGAATAAAGGCTAAGGAGATCTTAGTTACTTTTAATATTCAGTGAATAATAGAAAAGCATTTTCAACATATTGCAAACATAACATCTATTACTTTTAGTTGATATCAGAGTTGTTTTTTGTTAATCCTCACCCGAGGACATGTATTACTGATTTTAGAAGGAGGAAGAGAAACATGATGTGAGAGAGAAACACCTGTGGGCTCCCTCCCACAGGCATGCCTACTGGTGTAGGCTCCACGATCCAGGCATGTGCCCTGCCAAGGGGCCAGGCCCACAAGCCCTTGGCATATGGGACGGTGCTCCAGCCAACTGAGCTGCCTGGCCAGGGCCCGTTATTTTTAAACCTCTCTGTGCCTCTAGTCCATGCAACATTACACTGCTGAGTCAAACTTTTCACTGTGAATGATAGAGCATGACCTCCATAATTCCTACCTATTGAAAACTCTGACAAAACTAACTCATTTGTTCACTCGTTCCTGAAACATTTATAGGCACCTACGATGTTTATAAAATGCTCTGGGGTACAAAAGGAGTCAAATTAATTTACATAATTAATCCATTCAACCTGGTTTATTTCCCCCAAAATAAATTTATGAGGTTCCTGAGGACCACGTAACACTTTTTGCTCTGTCGATCCTGCACGGAATATCAAATCTGCTTCATTGATTTTCATTTTCAGAAAAGGACTTTTAAAGCTATAAAATAGCAACTGCAGCTCCTGAGGTTTTGACCAGGCATGTCGATGATGGAATTCACAAGGCTCAGTGGCTGTCTATGGCTCAATAGCCTCATTACTAACAAGGAAGTAAATATTATCCTGAAAAGTTACTGTGCGTGGACTGAGGTCTGAGCAAAAAGAGACCCAGATTCAGACTCAGGCACTGTTTTTTGCAGAGGACTTCCTGTCTGTTGGGGTGAGGGCTTCCGTGGTTCTGTACTGCACAGCCAGGGTCGCTTGGTCGGCCCCCAGGGGACGGCGGTCCGCCGTGTTCCTTCAGTGCCTGTTAAGTGCTGGAGACACCAGAACAGTGTGTATACCTTGTGAAGAATTTGTGCTGATAAGGGCACCGTTTTCCTGCCGTAGGGATTTTGAAATGCTGAACTTCTGGAACATGATCCTAAACTATGTTCAATTCCCTTTTTCTGTACCCAGTTACTCTCTCCCAAGAGTCCAGGATCTCCTGTGGAGGGTAAATCTGCTGGAGAGGAAGAAATCAGAGCTGTGGCTAGGGTAAAATCTCTCGACCCCCACCTGCAGAGCATGAGGAGCACAGTGCCTGCTTTTCTGTAACCACCTCCCTCTTTTCGAACACTGGGAATGTGAGAGGAGTGGACGGGGATGACCTTCCCCAAAGGTGGTTGATGGTGACTGTTGAGGGTTGGGGGGCGTAGGTGGGGAAGGGGTGAGAAGTGAGATGTTCAGATTCACACGCCTTCTGGAAGTGGTCTGTCTGGTGGTCACTTCCTCAGGCATTCCCCAATCAGTTTGTCCCCTCTGGGGAAAGCCCTGGGAGCAAACTGTTATTGGTCAATAACGTCTTAGGGCATCAAATCAGCCAGTCTGTGCCCCTGTGACACCACCCGATGGATTCGGAAGTTCATTCATACTCTGCGTTTACACTGAAATATATTACTCCTCTTCTTTAGTCACTGGGCTTCATTCGTGTTCAGCCTTGCTGATTCGGGGTTGCTGTGCTCTGCCGTTTGCTGTGGGGGTGAATGGGGATAATGCTGTGTATGTACACAGTAAGGATGAGCAGAGCTGCTTTGGCCAAAGTGAATTAATTTGGGCTTGTGCTGACCCCAAGATAATGTCACTTTCAAGTGTTATGCTAGAATGTGTACTTTGTTTACTTTGAGAAGTTGGCTTTGATGTTCAATCTAGGAAAATGTGATAAGCAGCAGGATAATGGAATGTATGAAAACCAACTATGGTCTCGTTTTACAATCTAACTTAAAGACATATGGAGTTTCTTTGGTATTTCAGAATTGAACGAGAAACTGTCAAATTCAGTTAGATGCATTTTCTACCTGAAGGTAACAGTTCTGTTAAATAAGGTACACATATTGCTTTCTCAGCTGCTTTCATAGTCTCCTTTTTTCTAGAATATCGAGGCTTTCCAGGATGTTATTTTTGGTCCTTTATTAATTCCATTATTACTTATTGAGCTCTCTACTCTTCTTTATTCCCTTGCAGCACTCTGGGAGACCTTATCCCCAGCCTTGACATTATCAGTTCTGGCTGCTCAGCCAGCCCTGAGCTCTGTCTTGATCTCTGCCAGTGTTCTCACCCCCGCTGCCCAGCTCCATACGACACTAAACCTGCAGCTCAAACTCGGGGCCCAAACTGGCCACTCTCCAAACATCGGAACCTGTACTTCCACCTTGATTCGTGGTCTCAGTGAGTGCAACTCAGGCCCTTGGGTGCCAGACTCTGAGAACTCAGACCAGCCTCAGTCCCTGCTTCTGCCAACTCTGTCTTCTTCAGGCCACTCATTCAACGTGGCTAGTCTGCCTTCTCAGAATCTTTGCCCCATCTTTCCCGTAAAGGCTCCTCGGTGGACTTAGTTCAGGCTCTTCTCGCTTCTTGCCTAAACCAATGCAGTTACCTCACAGGCTTCAGTCCTCCTGTCTTTCCCACCGCGCCCCCCCAACACTTGCTTTTCAAGACACAAGGTAATCAAGTTGCTTCTTTGTTTCAAAGTCTTCTGTGATCTTTCATCCGTTGTCCTTGAGCTTGATGACTTTTGTACCCTTGTTTCTCAAGGAGCCTCTCCAGAGCTCAGCAGTCATGTGGATCTCATGCTCCACGTCTTTCCCTGTCCTGTTTCCTCTTCCTGTAGGGCCTGTCTTGCCTGTTTGTCCAGCTCATATTTCATAACTTACATAGACATCATCTTCTCTTGGATGTTTTCTGAGACACTTTATCTACACAGTCATAGAGTTGCTCTACTGCTCTTCTTTATCCCAAGAGAGTTTTGTGCCCACCTTCTGCATTTACCATATGATGTGTGTTTCTGTGATAGTCTTGTCTACTTCCGCAAATGTATAGTGACAACCTTGATAGTACAAACTGTGACTTATTCATCATGCTCTTCCCAGGAATGGGTATATTCAGTTCAAGTCAACAAATATTTATTGAGCAACTACTATATGCTAGGCACTAAATGTTTATACTACAGTGAACAAAACAGACAAAAATCCCTACACACAGAAATGTATATCTTAGCCTATAATATTTGTTTGGCATTGAGAGAAAAAAGGGGAGATGATAGATAGATGTTCAATAGGGGATAGAAAAGAAGATAGGAAGGAGGGAAGGAAGGATACATTGAGAATAAATTATGGTATTGTCATTGCTTTGAAAGGAAATAGTGATGAGCATCTCTGTTGGGAGTTTGGGATTTCAAAATATTAGTGGGTAGAAGGGACGGCAGATAAAGAAGTGCCCATACCGTAACATAGGTGCTGTGTTTTTCTTGGCGTACAGATAGTGTCTGTTGGTAGTGGATCCCACCATGTTTGAATGGTACCTAGATTTAATTTTTAACTCAAGTGAACCTTTGATTTTCCTGGAAAGCATCTAATACCTTTCTTTCACTTTTCAACATTTCCATAGTATGATATTTTGTGCTTTTAGGGCTTTATATAAGGCATTTTTAAGAGGATCATATTTCTCTTTTGAGAATCAAAGGTATGTGGTATTTTTGCAAATAACTCTGAAATATACTGTAAATAATGATAATATGAGACAGAATTTTAAACTAGAATCTATGGCCCTGGCTGGGTTGCTCAGTTGGTTGGAGCATTATCCCATACACCAAAAGCTTGTGGGTTCGATTCCTGGTCAGGGCACATACCTAGCTTGCAGTTTCACTCACTGGCCTGGGTGTGGACGGAAGGGAGCTGATCAATGTTTCTCTCTCACGTTGATGTTTCTCTTTCTCTCTCTCTCTCTCTAAAGTCAATAAACATGTCATTGGGTGAGGATTTAAAAAAAACATGAATCTGTGCATGTGTGTGTATGTGCTCATGGGCACAGAGAAGAAGAGGGACAGGAATCTTGGCTACTTAGCTTAGTATTTAAAAGTCAGTGAGGTTGGTTTGGGAGAATTTTCTAGCAGACTGTAAACACATTCGTATAAAAGGTACCACTTTGGGCCAGTCACTGCATTCCTGAGTTGGCAAGTCTGAGGGACAGCTGGAAGTCCTGGGGAGCATTTGGTTCTGAGTATCCAGGGCAGGGGCTGCAGGAAGGGGCTGCTGCTCTAACTGGGTCCTTGTGAAGTGAGTGGCCAGGGTGCCCTGCCCCTTAGCACTTTACTGTGGGCAGCCTGGGGATGGGTGCAGCCCAGAGAGAGCACAGCTTTATCTGTTCCTTTGCACTTACTGCTGTACCTGTTCACTCACCAACCCAGCGGCCCCTTATTTTAATGAAAATGTGACACATGCATGAATCCATAATTGTGTTCAGATGCCTTTTCTGTGCTGTGTTGCTTAACCCTCTACCCTCAAATGCTTCACATTGAAAAACCTCAAAGTAGCCCTGGTTGGTGTGGCTTAGTGGATTGAGCGCCGACCTGTGTGCCACAGGGTTGTTGGTTCGATTCCCAGTCAGGGCACATGAGAGACGACCACACATTGATGTTCCTCTCCCTTTCTCTCTCCCTTCCCCTCTGATAAAAATGAATAAATACAGTTAAAAAATACATGGGAAAAACTCAAAGTAATAGATAGCAACTTTTTCTAGGGAAACCGATTAAGGTAATAGCAATGCAGGGTTTCACCTTTGTGCCTCGTTCTTTCCCCAGACTTTTTCCATATGAAGTCCTGACTCAGATACCGCTCTTATTCAGTCCTACCTGGGAGTGGCTTTTTGTCTGACTTTTTGTGTGACTTTTTTATCATTAAGGACGTCCCATTGAAGAGACCTGCTGTGGAGTGTCCATCCCCAGACCAACACATGATGGCTCTCCAGGCATAGATTATCTCAACATGACCTTCCCCAGATCTAGTGGGTAATGAACATTTTCCTTTCTGTTCCAATTAAATAACTCTCAATGCTTGGCCATGCCTTTCCCCGAGCTTTGAGATAACACTGCAGCCTCTGCTCAGGGACACTGTCATTCCCATGATGCTCTAGGAGAACCTTCGCGGGACCTCTGCACCCCATAGAAGAGGCGGAACACAAAAACCGGCAACATTGAAGTAAAAGTGCACTGGCTTACCCAACAACTTGGGGAAGCAGACTGAAATCTAAAGTAGATCATCGATAGGGTTGTTAGCTCATACTAAAAGAACCAATCATTTGGTCTGTTTAAGATGAGAGCTAGAAGCATCTTTGCCTAGTGAGCAACTGTGATGATCCCTGGAATGACTGGAACAGGCACGGGAGGCACCACATGGTGAAGGTCACACAGGACTGAAGGTTTGGTCTTACAGCTCAGGGCTGACTTCTTCCTCACTGTATTTCTCCTGCAGCCATAAGCACGCTCCATTTTAACATAGAGCAACATATGTTCAAGTTTGTATGTAAACCGCCTTTCATGATAATATATTTAAGTACACTTACATTTACTTCCACCCTGTTTTGCTTTCTTACTGGTCAAGAAAGATTTACTCTCTGAAACTAGCTAAAGTCTTAAGATGTAAAACTTGCATAAGTAATTGGTAAATAGTGCTACTATTCGACATACACAAATGCACACACACGTTTAACTAAAGCTGGCTGTGTGTAATTCTGGACCCATGTTCAACGCAAAATGGAGCTGCGCTTTGTAAACCATTTAACAAATGACACGATTCTGCCTCGATTTGGTGATGTGGATCCTGGCACTGTCTGTTTCTGAATTTCACTGTGAGGCACCCAGCTGGTCCTGCCGTCCCCTTCTTCTAGATGATGTGCACAGCCTCAGTCGTGGTAACTCGTGCTTTACTATGAACTTGACAGGACTGCCATGCCACATGCAACAATGGCTCAATATTTGAGATTCGAGAAGCCGTCCTGAGCTACGTAAGCGTTAAAAGACTGTGTTGTTTACTTTTATGAAGTTCAGAATCTCGTCTAAAGAACACTAGGGCTTTTGACTTAACGTGTGATATAAGGAAAAATAGTTATTTTTTAGTATACATGTTCAGTAGTGATAAGCTTTTGAGCCTTATTCTAGTATTGTGCTATTACTTAAGGAAAATCTTGCCCAAATGTGCACCAGTCATCAAACAGAAAACCAAATGAAATAACAGCTGTTCTGGAAACAAAGACTGTTTCACAGGGAGTCCAAGTACAGCCTGATTAGAATGAACACAATGACCCATCTCTAAATGGTTGTGTAAGTTGAGCCTAGCTGAATGTCCAATTTCTTAAATAGCTGTGGAATCTTCTCCCGACATATTTAGTAAGAAAATGTGCAGATTTAGATGAGTTTTGGCAGGCACTGAAAAAGGACATTGGGTAGACTCAATTCCATGCGAGGCCATTAGATGGTGGTTAGTAAAAGTAGTTTTGAGACTGTCCTGTGCTGGGTTGGAGCTCCTGGGCTAACCTGGTGGTCAGCTCAGGAGAGTGGCTGTCTTCTGAGACCTGCTGTGCATGGCTCTGCTGACATTAATGATCACAAGAGTGGCATTCATACCTCTTACACTTAGTAACTCATGGGAAAAGGGGAGGAGTACTGAGGAAGGAGAAGCAGCATTAGCGCTTGTGGAACTTCTGAGGAAAGTGCCGATGGGACTGGAGTCAGAGCTTTGGACTGCGAGTGAGGATGCTGGATTCCTGTGGTTCAGAAGATAATGAGAGGGAGAAATTGAAATAGAATGCAAAGAATGATAAGAGATAGCTGGCCGGACAAATTCTAGTTCTTGTTAGTTTTCTTAGAATAATGGAGGAGGCTCTCAACCAACATACTATGAAAAGTTGACTTAAAAATGTGCGCATGATCAGAACACCTTTACACTTAGACCTGGTTGGTTTAATGGTCTGTTATGGTCATTTCAGTTCCATGGTGCCTGACTGCTATAGACCAGGCATGTGTCAGACACAGAGTGGGGCTGTCGGCGCAAAGACGCTTCAGTGGGGGGCAAAGCAAAAGGCAGTCCTTGCGCCTCATCAGGGCATGGCATCAGCCTGTTGGGTTTTAGGGAGAATGGGCAAGAAGTTGGTATCAGGGAGTTGAAAAGACCTCAGACAGGGCCGAGAGCCTGGCAGGTTAGACATGAGTGAAAAGTACAGTAGTGGTTCTTGAAAAGGAGTCAGAAAGAAAAGAAGGAAGAGGACAGGAGACTAGAAAACCCAGAGAGGTCACTCACAGTCCTGGATGATGTTCATGTCTCGTTTAGGAGAAATGCCAGCTGTGGGGGAAAGGCTCGGTCTGCATGCAGGAGGTAAGATGTTCCAACTCAGACGTTAGAGGAATATAATCATATTTACCATTAAAGAGATTTTTAGTTTTGCCTGAAAGCATTCCTGTCTCAGAGTCGATATTAAAATTTGTTGAATGTGTTATATTTTGTCGGAGAACCGGTCTTGGTGCTCTGTTATTCTGCCAATTAACAAATGTACCCTTTTTAACAGCACTGACATGGCACAACCTCAAAATTGTACTTACTTAAACAATTTCTTAATCTTTTCCCAGAAAGCTGTGATATCAGCTCAGTTTCATAGTTAAACTCCATGAGCCTCTTGGGCTCCCCTGAGTGACAGGATTTGCACTTACTCTTGTCTGTACGACAGACGTCACTCTGGGTGGTGTTCCTTCTCTTTGACTGTCTGTGTGGCTTAGTGGTCTTCCTGTTGACAACTAGGTTCATAACCAGAAGACTGAGGACAGAGATGGAAACACAAGCAGAAATGAATTCTCCTGATCAATATTAGTAATTAGTGGAAGGTCTTATAAAGTTTCCCGAAGTAATTGGTTATTATTTTAAGCATGTATCATCATTTGCTGATGAATAGATCTGAAATGGAAACAAAAATTTAAAAAAAAAAAACCCACTTAAAATTGTAACATTTACTAGAGCTGTTGGTTCCTGGCCGAGTGAAGCAGAAGTAAGACAAAAGAGGAAAAAGAGTGAAAGGACCATCACTGCCTAAATCAGAGCTAGTTGTGATGATTTTCTGAGCCCCTCAAAGTAGGTCTTAGACCCTCGCGCCTTCATCAATGTCCACTAACCTCCTTTAAAATCTCTTGTCCTGTAAAGGTTCAGAAGGGTGGGCTGGCATTTCTATCACTTTGTTTTTCATGGGGAGTTCCCGGTATTTCTCTACTACAAACAGAGGGTGCAAGAATTAGCAGATGCCCGGTTGGGCACGTCTGTCTCCAACAGACTGGCCTTGTTCAAATGTCAGGAGAGGAGTAGACACTGAGTAGGCCATCCAGTCCAACTGCCAGCACATTTTGCAAAGGTCCATAGACAGTGCTAGTTGTTCATGACCTGTGATAAAGTAAAGCGATGCAGATTCTTTCACAAGTCTTTGGGAGAAACTAGGGAAGCCTTGCCCAGGTTGTTCAAGCTTTTGCTCATTTGTCATCATTATAACTAATAATTTAAAAGCAAACAAAATTCTTCTTCAAATCTTGTCATGGCCAATTTGTTTGTAAAGCTGTTCATGTGTACTAGAATCTGTAAATTTCTCATCAGCTGATCTGCCTCTTGTTACCACGCACACGAAGAATTTTAAAATCCTTGATAGCAGATTAACATATAAGAGAAATTAAGATCAAACTCTAGATATATCACTTATGCTTTCAGCATATGGTGTTGCTTGAGTTTCAATGTAAACTTAGAAAAGATTTTTTCTTTTAATCTTGTAAAGCCTGTATGTTGTAATTTTACGTTTTCTCAAGTGCTTCCTTTCAGATAGCAAGGTTGAGCATCAGGTTGTCTCAGATGGTTCCTTAGCATTAAAACAGATTAAATACATGTTAGTTCTCGATGAAGGCACAGATGGAGACAGCTTTTTAAAATGTTTGTGTTCTGGAGATTAGAGAGTTTGTCAGGCTGAGAGACACGGCCTGAAATCACATGTGCTGGGTCAGGAACACTGCCTCTCGTCCTAGCGCTGGCCTGCGGTGACTGTGTCTAGACGGGAAGGTGGGGCCTCTGCAAGGCTCAGCGGCCCACTCACTCTGGTTATGGGCTCTGACTAGAGAAGAAGGACTGCAAATGTAAGCCGGGGCTTTAAAGGCGGATGAAGCGTATGCCTCAGGTTTTGGTTGGGGGCTTGGAAGGGGCCTAGAAGTTGCGGGGACCTGAGCCTTCTCCTGCACGTGGCCCGCAGGCCTGGGAAGAGAAAATGAAATCCTCCTCCTCCTCTGCCGGCAGCCACTGGCCAGTTGTCAGCGTGCTCCTGTCCCTGGGCTGCCTCTCAGTCGAGTCTGAGGGTACAGACCCTGTCCTGACAAACAAGGAGAAGGAGCAGCCCCAACAGCCCACCGATCCTTATTTTTATTTGACTGTGCAAAGTGTTGCTGCTTGATAGTTTTATGTGTTTAATTTATTGGGAGATAACAAAGCTTATTTTATTCCATTTAATAGTGAATTACGAAAGTCTGAGGTAATTGTTCTCTCTTATAAAAATATTTGAAGTGAATTGACAATGTTCTTTGCCTTCCATATGTGACTTGCAAGTTTCGGCGTTCACAGAGGATGGGAGTCATTTATGGAACAGTCATGTATTTGAGGAATAATCTGATGATTGTGTAATTTGTCACGACTCATGTACTTTCCTAATATGGTATCCAAGTGAATACTTCTTACGAGGTCTTCTGCAGCTTACTAAGTAAAGCTGCTTTTTATAGCATTATGAATATAAAATTGATATTAGTTTTTCTAAATATGTAATTATGAGAGTGTCAGATCTGTAGAATCTCACGAATAAACTGCTTTTATGTAAGCGCAGATGAAGTCGGAAGTGCGAGGGTCACACCGGGGTGTGCGCGGAGAGAGGCCACCTGTGAGGAGGGGGCTGCCCGGTGGGCTAAGCGGCTGTGACCTCAGAAGCTGCGTATAGTGAATCGGAGTATTTTGCCGGAACGGACTGACTTAGTGAAGAATCTGAGGAAATGCCTAGGAAGTGAAAGTGTGCAGAGCCCTGGCCGGGTGGTTCAGATGGTTGAAGCGTCGTCCTGTACACCAGAAGGTTGCGGGTCCCATTCTTGGTCAAGGCACATAGGAGAGGCAACCAATTGATGTTTCTCACATCAATGGTTCTCTTTCTCTCCCACTCCCTCTCTCTCTCCCCCACTCCCTCTCTTCCCCTCCCTTTCTCTCTCCCCTGCCCCTTTCCTCTCTCTAATCAATAAACAATCAATATGTCTAGTCAATAAACATATCCTCAGGTGAGAATGAAAAAACAGTATAATATGTCTTACATTAAGACAAATACAAATCAGAGAGGCCGGAGAATAATGCATCTGTGTTTCCAGGGTCCTGGAGACTGACATCACCTGAGAGAGTGGGGTGGTAAGGAAGGAAGCGGAGGCTCTCTGAGCTGGAGCGAGAGGATTTGGTGATTTGCTTGTAGGGGCAGATGGAAAGAGAAGGGGACGAGAACGGTGCTGAGGCTTCTGCATTACTGACGGGGAAAGAGAAGGTTTGGAAGGTCGGAGGAGATAGATGATGACTTTGTTTTGTGCAGCTGACCAGAGGATTTGACAGTGAGGGGATGCTTGGCACTGGGGGTGATTCGATTGTGATGTTGAAGAAGAAAAACTTGGCGAGGTGGAACAGCGCATGCACATAGGAAATGATTTTTTTTCCAGAAACCTACCTAGCTCGGCAGAGGAGGAGGACCGCCTGGGCAATGCCAGCTGGTCTAGTGACAGTGGTGCTGATGGTCATAGCTAACAGCTGCTGAGCTCCCCAGGCCAGGCACTGGCCTGAGGGCTTTCCCATCTACCCTGCATTGTACTCTTATGATAGAGACTATACAATATTTTTCTTTCTACTGATGAAGGAAAGAGATACATGGGGCTTAATGGGGAATGCTTACTTGTATGACAGACATGTTTCAAGACAAAGGCATCTGAGCTTTGTGGTGAGAAAATGGACCCCCAGTGGCGGTTGGGTGGAGGGAGGGCACATCCACGTTGGCAACTTCGCATACAGCTTTATTTTCCTGCTGCAAGTGGACACTGAAGCCGTCATCTCAGGCATGGGCATAGGCAGAAGCTGACAGTTGTTCTCGAGTGCTTCTTAATTAGAAAGCAGGCTCTTTCAGGTGGATTTCTGACTCTTGTAAGTGTGATTAAGAATGGAAACTTTAATGCATTGACAAGGTAATATTTATAAAAGTGATTAGAACAGTACTTAATAAGAAGTCAAGTAGCATTAGCCATTGCTATTATTACCACTGCCCATTCATCCATTCACCTATCCATATGGCCTGTACATATAGATTGCTATGTACTAGGTAGGCACCAAGGATTCAGAGATGACAGACAGACAGCCTACCATTGGGGAACAGCTCAGTGGGGATGAAGGCCAAGCAGCCACTATAAAACATACTGATCCATTAAAAAGAAATAAACAAAAAAGTTGAGGTAATTGTAAAACATCTTAAGTTGTGTGCACTTTCTAATCCTTGAAGACAGAAGAAATAAGAAAGACAAATAGAATTGAATGCATTAGTGTTTATAATTTTTAATACAGAACAAGAAATCAAATTTGGAGCTGCTTAAGCTGTGAATATAATTTGTACCAAAATAAAGGGAAAATGTCTTTAGTATATAATAATATCAATTAAACTGTCAAGAAATTAGTAAGCATTTCATAAGTTTATGATAAATGTATGTGACCAACCATTTACTAATGAGTAATCAACATTCCTAAGCAAGAACAAAAACACAGCTTAAATAGTAATCAGAGAAATATAAATTATAATCATGAGCTAACTTTTCCTTTGTAGATCAGACATAAGTTTTTAAGATATTTTCAGGGATCGTCAGTGTGCAGTGATATGGGTTAGTTCATGCATTACCAAAAGCCATATAAATGGTGTAGTTGAAAAATGATTTTAGCAATGTACATTTGTATAGCCCATTCTACTGAAATACTGTTAAGTATGGTGAAAGCAATGTGTATTTTCATTTTAGCATTCTTTAAAGTCGGAGAAAACCAGAATAATGAAATACTCATCTAGAAGCAGGGGAGTTATTAAAGATATCTTTCAGGAGGATGTTAGTCATGTTATTTAACTGCATAGTGGTTTCCCACATAATAAAATTAAACAAATAAAGTATAATAATAAACAATCATATATGTACATATACATGTATGTACATCTCAAGGATATATATATATATATATCTTGTTGTAGTGGGTCTTTAGGTAGCAGGTCTATAAGCAATTTTTTTCAGTTTTTCCTCATATTACAAGCTTCGTTTAATTAGAATCTAATTCATAAGTATGTGTGTATGCAATCAATTTCATCACCAGCTTAAAATTGATTAGCATTTAAAATTTTTTACTAAATAATTTCACTTGGATTTTTCAGAATAACTTGTAAGTCAGATAGAACTAGTTGTATATTTTTTTCTTTTTGGAGATAAAGAAAGAAGGATTTATGATCTGACCAGTCAGCTCAGTTGGTTGGAGTGGCATCCCAATACACCAAGGCTGCAGGTTAGATCTCTGGTGAGGACATATACAAGAATCAACCAATGAATGCATAAATAAGTGCAATAGCAAATCAATGTGACTGATGGTCTGTCTCTCTCCCTCTGTCTCTCTAAAAAATAAATTAGTTTTTTTAAAAGAGGGATTAATTACTTCCCAGAAATATTAAAAATATTATTTTAAAAACTATCTTAAATATCTTTACAAAAGATACAAAAATGTAAAAGAAGAAGATTAAGTAAAAGTGGATTTCCTAAATTAGTTTCTATATATTATTTTCTTAAATATTCCAAGAATTTGCGGAGAGAGGGAAGAGCAGAAAGAAAGTTTGGGAAAAAAAAAACTTGCATTCATTTTTTTCTTCAAAAGTAAACGAGTGCCTGTAAAATAAAATATTTTATAAATGCTTAATTCTCCAGTGTGGTGGTCCCCAACCTTTTTTGCACCAGGGACTGGTTTCATGGAACTTAGTTTTTCCACAGAAGGCAGGGGAGTTGGGGGTTATACAGGAGACAGAGCTCATGCCATGTGGTAATGCAGGCTAAGCTTAGCTCACTTGCCTGCCAACTCACCTCCTGCTGTGCTGCCCTGGTTCCTAATAGGCCTGGGATGGGTATCAGTCAAGTTCACAGCTCCAGGAGTTGGGGACCACTGTGAGCGCCTTTGGTTCAGAGAGGAAAGGAGCCTTGCAGTTAGAAAGAGGTCATTGAGAATGCATCACTGGAGCTGACATTTTGAACTAGAATGTTTTTTGTCGAATCGGTGCTCTTTTCATATCCTCCTGTTGTTTGCTGCATCAGTGGTGTTTAATGCTCTATCCATCCCAGCCACACCACTAGGAGTAAACCCAGAGGTAACACTTTGTCCTTCAGAAACACACCCTTCTGGCCTGACAGACCTGGGTGGATGTGCCAATTCACTGCTCCATGCTATTGGTCACT